>JAXGGA010004213.1:0-91253 GCA_038373865.1 Uloborus plumipes | reverse complement strand
AAATTTGATTTTTTTAGCCTAATATATGTATTTTAATATAATTATCTTAATTCTATGTTAAAAATGCAAGGAAATGATATCATATTTAGAGATGTTAACGAATACTGAAAGCATAAACTCAAATATGTAGCTCATATTAACATCAGATCTGTAACATTCATCAGATCTGTAACGGCTTAAAAGTGAGTAATCTAAGGAGGGGGTAAATAACTTCCTTGACCTCCCCCCTTTTATTTTCTTGCATTTAGACCCAATTTAGGCTTAAAATCCAATATTAGTTTTTTTCTGCGAAAAAAAATTTTTTTCAGAAAACTCCAACTTCAAATTGGCACTTTTCTAAATATTGGCTCTTATATCTATCTTCGTATTTCTTGTCTTTGTAGCAAGATTCTAATCGTTAATTATGTTATCATCACGTGATATAAGAACACATGGAGAAAAATAACTATCTTAAAAGTTGGGATTAAAAAAAAACTGTGGGTTTCGCTTCAAGTAATCAAATTAGTGAAAAATATTGATGCGAAATAAAACGTGTGTATTTTTTTATTATTAACGTTTTGTATTCTAAAATAGTAATATGTTCTAACAATGTTTTTATCAGCAGCACTACTGAGCATGAGACATTTGATAATATATACAGGGTGTCCACTCCAATCGTGGACCAATAGCTAATTTCTAAACCATTAGAGATAAGCATATAGTTTATTTAGAAAAAAATCTCCAAATTACGAAAGGAATTTTGGGTCTATTCAATGTTTTTCAAAAAATCAAATTTTGAAAGAGTTACGAAATTTAAATTTTTATACAGCCTCCCAGTCCTATCAATCATATTTAGTAAAACATTCTTGACACTGTAACGTTTAAAACTAAAAAAAAATCACTCTTCTACCACAAAAATTGACCGAGTTATGACGTTTTGAAAAATCAAGATTTTGCATTGTTTCATGACGTCATCGAGAGGGACCGTATGCGAAATCCTTCAAAATCTTGATTTTTCAAAACGTCATAACTCGGTCAATTTTTGTCGTAGAACAGTGATTTTTTTAAGTTTTAAACGTTATAGTGTCAAGAAGGTTTTACTAAATATGATTGATAGGACTGGGGGGCTGTATAAAAATTTAAATTTCGTAACTCTTTCAAAATTTGATTTTTTGAAAAACATTGAATAGACCCGAAATTCCTTTCGTAATTTGGAGATTTTTTCCAAAATAAACTATATGCTTATCTCTAACGGTTTAGAAATTAGCTATTGGTCCACGATTGGAGTGGACACCCTGTATGTTTGCTCTACTTAAAGAAACTACTACTCTACTTAGAGAAAACAAAATACAATAAACACAACATATTAAAATTTAAATATATTTAAACGCTTTTATATAAAATGTATTAAAATCTTATAAGGTAAATATTGCGAGAGTTAAACTCGCTTTGGTGCTATAATCTTGCTGCTATAATCTGGTGCTTGCTTTAATCTTATCTCAAAAAAGTAATGCTTTTGGAAACCAAAACCAAGTTGTTTTTTTTTTTTTTTTTTTCTTTTTTTACGTAATTATCGTTCTGAAATATCTAAAACATCTACATTTACGCCCAACATTCTATTTAAACACTAAACCAGCGATAATTTATTAGAATTGCGCCATCCCAACTTATTGAGAAATAACACAGTGACAGGACAGATAATCTACAATTGTGTAATAGGTTTGTTTTTTTCCTTCAACCACTTATCGAAGAATTCAGGAGATTACGTCTAATCAGCACAACAATGGAACTCATGAAAACAAATGAGGCAACAAAATGGCTAGTGATCATTTCTTATCTGCGTGAAAGGAGCAAAACAATGTCTCCCAGTTTCCTTACACGACAAGCTTTTCCGTTTGCTTGCGTAAAGAAAATTCAGGATATATGAAATGTGGTATACGTTAAAAACATATATTGAGCGTTTAATATTAAAACCAACTCAATGTAGTTTTTAAAGTTTATACGAGAAATAATAAAAAATTCATGGTCTGAAAACATAACTTTTCCAGTTACTTTATTTTAATAGTTTTCTCCCTTTCTTTTATTTTTTTGAAAAACATTAAATGTAAGAGTTTATTTTTGCTTTGGGAAGGACATCGGTTTTAATTTACTTTTATTTTTAAAATATTCTATTGAAATTCCAGTTCAGTTTTTACGTTTTTTCATTTTTTACCACGTAATAGCCTAGTACAGTAGGGTGTATCGAAAAAAACTTTTTTGCGAAATTCAATTCACTAAGTTGATAAAAAGTTGCCCCTACCTACCCACATATTCCACAAAAATTTCAGTCGAATCAGAAATTGTTTAGGTGTTTCGCACGAGGCCTGAAGTTTGTGAATTTCTTCAAAAATATGAGTTCTTTTCTATTTTTTTTTAAATATTAAGAATAAATGTTAAAAATAATTCAAGTTGAAAAATGTACACAGTAAAGTCGGAGTGTATCATCGTGACTAAAAAATTAATGTTACTTTCTCTGATGAAAATTATTAATATTTGGATAGCCTAGATGTATTATAATTCTATTGGCGTGACTTCAGAAAAGATCCGATGAGCATATGCTGTTCTGCTTTGACCAATAAAATCTGCCTCATTTGGGACACTGTTTCCGAAAAGGTTCACTCACAATTCTTTGTTTTTTTTTTATGCATACCGATTGAGTTGTTCATCTACTTATGCTGTCAGGTGCTATTTTTGACCCAAGTTAAATGTTTGTAAGATTAAAGGGTGAACCGTCAGTTCGAGCCGTCTTTTCAATTCCTTCATCCTTAAGAAATGTAATTTTTCTTGGCCTTTTTGATCGATACGCACGTCTGTATTTGCTCTCCAGGAAGTAAAAAACAATGTACTACCATGCTAGGACCGATTTAAAAGACGAAACATTAGCAAAGTACGTTCATTTTTTAATTTCGGTTTCCAAACTTTCTCATCTTCTTTACAGGAGAACTACAGAGTAGGGTGAGTCGAAAAAATCGATTTTTTTGTTTCGAAATCTCATTACCTCTCAAAAGTTGTGGTTTAGTGTCCACAACTTGGGAAAAATAAGAAAAAAATTCTAAGTTGACGTCTTCGGTTCGCGCATGACGCTCAAAGTTGGAAAAAATGTTAACAATTGAAATTTTCAAAAGGAAAAAAGAAAAAAAAATTGTAACTTTTTATAATGCAACTGCCATAAGCTGTAAATATTTTGTGCATTTTTAATCTAAAAAAATATTTTATAGCTTTTACATACGATCATTAGTTTGCACATCAGCCTTAAATTGGGCTAAAATCGCCTACAATGTCAAATTTCGAAAATATCGATTTTTTTTATTTCGAAATCGCATTACCTCTCAAAAATTGTGGTTTGGTATCCAAAATTTGGGAAAAATAATAAAAAAAAATCTAAGTTGACTCCTTCGGTTCGCGCATGAGGCTCAAAGTTGGAAAATATATGCTAAAAATGGAAATTTTCAAAAAATAATTTGAAAAAAAAAAGTAATTGTTTTCTATCGAATCTGATTTAAATTGTTAGTAGATAACATAATTTGAACCGAAAAATATACATATAACTTTTAGAAGATACATTCTGTTTGTGTATAAGGCTCAAAATATGAAAAAAAAAAAAGTCAAAAACTGAACCAGAACGCACTACGTCGGCACTGTGCCGGTATATTTTTATTCTACAGCCGACTTGTCTAGACATTACACATATTCTAGGAGACAGTTCGAAGTCCCTGCAGTCTGGTCTCCCTTTGGTTGTCACTTAGTCAGCTAGACCCGCCAAACAAACAGTATCTTTAATTAGCAACTGAAAGTGGATCAAAAAGTACAGCTTGTTTAGCTTTGGTGAGGTTTTTTTTTGTAACTTTATAGCATATTTTTATGCTCAAGTTTTGTTATATTGTTCTCCGTTCTCCGACTAATAAATAATGGAGCCCCGGAAAACTTCTAAACGTTTAATTGTGTTTGTCCGTTTTTTGGTGCAACGAAAGGGTTAAGTCAAAGTGTTTTACCCACATGTGCAGATGTGTTGTTAACTTATTTTGAAGAAAAATAGCAATCTGTGAAAGGCGAACCTTTTTCAAGGATTTCAGATTGCATATCTGCTTAAATAGAAGAAATTTACTGCAAAGCTTCTATACCAATATACAGTGGTAATACCAATGTGCGTTCTATAGGGGAGACTGGGGACGGTTGTGACGCGGGGCGGTTGTGACAGTCGTCATATTAGCTAAACCATAATTAATACCTGGTTGAAGCAAAGAGAGAGAGTATCAGCATGTTTGTTTGAATGTGTGTCAAAGCATTGCGGTAGCCATCGAGCGACATTAACGCTAGCAGAGGGGTTGGTTACTTTTTAACAGTCAAAAGTAAGTTTTTTTGTTCGATGTCTTTTAGTAATTCCTGTTGAATGGGTACAGATAGAGAAATGAAAGTTTTCTCCCCGTTAGTAGTGAACCTTAATAGTGAAATAGCAGTGATTACTTTTTATGTAGGCTATTTTGTATTGCCATGGCGATTGCTGTTTTCAAAAGTAGTGGGTTGGGGTCGGTTGTGACAAATTGCGTGGGGACGGTTGTGACACGAGTAAAACATGTTTTTATCATATTTGATGCCCATAATACGCTTGGAGAAGACAGAAATAGGGCAGTGTGACCTAATGAAATATAAAGAAGCTTATAAAGAAGTGAAACTTTTTTTTCTTTCGGACAGCTTTGGAAATGCAACGTTAATCGTAAGTCTTTGCTACGAAACATTCATTCGTAAACGCGATGGAGCCGGCCGGCGCTGTCACAATGAAAACAACGTGTGCATAGGTTATATTGCTCATAATAAAGTGCTTTTGAGCTTACATATACGCTGAAAGCAGATATGAGAGTAAAATGGCTACTGAGAAATGGTTCCGTTCATTTATGAATAGAAATGTTTCACGTCTGTTCGTGTAGCTCATGCAACTAGCCTTTCAAGAGTAACAAGCTTCAATAAAACAAATAAATGTGGAATCTTTCTTTGATACTTGAGAATTGTTATGAACAGACACGGTTATGACCCACAGGATGTGCATAATGTTGCCAAAACAGACGTTACGAAATTCCAAAAACCTGATATTTTTGTAAAACTTGGTATAAGGCTACTTCAACTGAACGAGACACATTGTTAAATGTTAAACTTTCCCAGATGAAGGTTATGTTGAATTACGTTTAATATTACTTGAAATTAAAAGTGATCTAGACTGTTTTGCTGTATTTTTGAACTTGTCACAACCGACCCCAAGCACTGTCACAACCGCCCCTGGGGTGGGGTCGGTTGTGACATTTTTTCCTTTTTTGTTTAATTTGGTCCTGTGAGTTAACTATTGTACTTAGGGAGAAAATTTTAGTGCTTATAAGCAAGCAAATAAACACTTTAACATAAAAACAACTTTAAACCAGCTGACAGGCATTGTTAAGGGATCTATGGGGGAGCAAATGAAAATTGTCACAACCGTACCCAGTCTCCCCTACCAATGTACAGATGTATAGTGTACATCTACAAGAGATTGGCTTTTTAGCACAAGAACACGAAAAATTCATTGCACACTTGAAAGAAGCAACGTCAAAAAGTTTATACTTCGCTTAATTAACAAAATGATTGAGTTTTGTCTTGAAGTTCAATTTATCTTTATCACGACTAAATGACTTTCTCAAAGTGTAGTATTATGGTAATCCTTTATCAATTTTACAATACGTACATGACTGACCGTTGGTATAGAAGCTTTGCAGTAAATTTCTTCTATGAGCTATGCAATCTGAAATCCTTGAAAAAGGTTCGCCTTTTACAGATTGCGATTTTTCTTCAAAGCAAGCTAACAACACATCTGCACATGTGGTTAAAACACTTTGACTTAACCCTTTCGGTACACCAAAAAACGGACAAATAATTAAACGTTTAGAAGTTTTCCGGGGTTCCATTATTTATTATTCGGAGAACGGAGAACAGTATAACAAAACTTGAGCATAAAAATATGCTATAAAGTTACAAAAAAAAAAAAAAAACTCACCCAAAGCTAAACACGCTGCACTTTTTGATTCACTTTCAGTTGCTAATTAAAGATGCTGTTTGTTTGGCGGGTCTAGCTGACTAAGTGACAACCAAAGGGAGTGCAGACTGCAGGGACTTTGAACTGTCTCCTAGAATATGTGTAATGTCTAGAAAAGTCGGCTGTAGAACAAAAATATACCGGCACAGCGCCGACATAGTGCGTTCTGGTTCAGTTTTTGACATTTTTTTTCATATCTTGAGCCTTATGCACAAACAGAATGTATCTTCTAAAAGTTATATATAATTTTTTGGGTTCAACTTATGTTATCTACTAACAATTTAAAGCAGTTTCGATAGAAAAAAAATTACTTTTTTTTCAAATTATTTTTTGAAAATTTCCATTTTTAGCATATATTTTCCAACTTTGAGCCTCATGCGCGAACCGAAGTAGTCAACTTAGATTTTTAATTTTTTTCCCCAAATTTTGGATACCAAACCACAACTTTTGAGAGGTAATGCGATTTCGAAATAGAAAAAATCGATATTTTCGAAATTTGACATTGTAGGCGATTTTAGCCCAATTTAAGGCTGATGTGCAAACTAAAGATCGTATGTAAAAGCTATAAAATATTTTTTTAGATTAAAAATGCACAAAATATTTACAGCTTATGGTATTTGCATTACAAAAAGTTACAGTTTTTTTTTCTTTTTTCTTTTTGAAAATTTAAATTTTTAACATATTTTTTCCAACTTTGAGCCTCATTCGCGAACCGAAGATGTCAACTTAGAATTTTTTTCTTATTATTTCCAAGTTGTGGATACTAAACCACAACTTTTGAGAGGTAATGCGATTTCGAAATAAAAAAATCGATTTTTTTCGACTCACCCTACTACAGAGGTTTTGGTATTTTGATTACTCATTGAGTAATCTCTGCACTTTATAGTTCAAGAAAAAAGTCCCGCCTTCCCTCCACCAATCACATTTTAAGAGATATTTGCATAAAATCTGACTTTTGTCAAAAACTTTTGCAGCAGTTAAAAAAATGTCTTTTGTAATTTCTCACATTTGGTTCCAGTTATAATTTTAAAAACTCCAGACACGTATTTGAGACCATATTTTCTACCTGCAGTACAAATTTGAAAGCATTCCGCTGAGTAGTTTTCTTTTTATTCATATATTTGCATTTTGTCTAAACTTTTGCATCGCAGTGTACTCTGAATGTTTTGCACAAAACTAGAAGAACAATATAAAGTCGAGCCCACTTAATAGAATAGCCATTTTAACACGAAAAAGTATTCTAATGAGCGGGATGTTCCATTATTCGGGGATCAAAATAATGCATTACAACGGTTAGGTACATCGAAAATGCATTATATTAAGCGGGATATTCTTTTAATCGATATTCTAATGTGCTGGCTCTATTGTATTTCAAGCACGAAATTCACTCGCACTTAAAAATTTCTAAACCTATGAAAGATTTTAACTTTAAAAACTTTTAAGAATTGCATAAATTCAGGATTACAATAGAAGCTATAATAACAGAAAATATAAGAAATGTAACCACGCAAGGTTGTTAGTTATTTAAATGATTTGTTCAGTCATTTAAAAAAAACTTAAAACTAGATAAAGAAATTGCATTTTGTGTCAATTTGTGCTTTTAAAGTAAAAATATAGGATATATTTTATTTATTTAAAAACTGCTAACCAGTTATACTATATCAGTTTATAAAACTGGTATAGTGTTAACTTGCTCCATAATATATTAATATATGAGGAGAGAATGTAAAGAAAAAAGTGTGTAGAATGGAGATAATATTCAAGTTTTGAATTTTCGTTAAAAATGATGCAAAGCAAAGAAGTTTATGCCACTTATAAAATGCAAACAGAGAGAGCATTTTTAAAAGACATTGGAGCTGATTCATTTAAGATCATCTTCCTGCAATAAAAACACAATCTCAATTTTTTAGTTCTCGATTTGTTACTAAGCTTAAACTTCTCTCATATTTATAAGGAAATTTGCAATTTAAATGAGGTATTTTGCTTTTCAAACTCCAAAACATTCGCACGGACTTTTATATTCATATTATTCTTCTGTAAATGAATCAACACTCTTTACGCCTGTTTTCTGACAAAAACCGCTTCAAGAACTTTTCTGCATCATTTGGAAAAAAAATAATGCAATTCAGTTCAAAACTTACTCAAAAAATCAATATGAGGTTTTGAATTTTTAGTATGACAAAAGAAAGATATTTCCATTTTCAACGTCTTTTCTACTCAAGTGAAAGCTTTGCCCCCCTTTTCCAAGTGTATATGTTTTTGTTTTTAGTTTATTCACTTCTCCATTGAAGTAGTGTAGAGTATTTATAAAATTTTGTAAATACTCTGAAGAGTACGAATGAGTGAGGCTTGGCGTCGTACAAAAGCGCTTCACCCCAGAAGTAAGAACAAATGTTTGGTTGTGATTGTAACTTAATATTATTTTAAAACTTAAATCCTTTGCAGTAACTACTTACGATTTATTTTTAGCAAAAAAATAAAAGAAAAATCTTGTTTACTATCTTTAAATCATACCTACTTTAAATAAAGTTCACTAAAGTAAAACTAATTTTAATAGAATAACCTGTTTAAGCAACAAAATTTTGTAGTATAGAAATGTTTGTCTCCTGCTTTTTCTTTTCACTTTAAGACCGACATTTGAAACATCAAACCTGCTTCTATAATATTTTGTGTCTGTTTAACTTGTAGTTCATTGAAATACGAGTGAAAATAGACATAGTATAGAGTTAGTATAGTTTCATTAGTAAATATCTACCCGCTGCTTTTTGTGTTTGCTTAGGATTCTGATTGAAAAAGAATATACATCTAAAAGAAGAAAAGAGAACAGACAAGAAAAAAAACAATGAACACATTCATCACTAAAATATAGTTCGAAAAGTACCCATGCCATCGCTTTTCCCTGTTTTCTTTCTTGAAATTTCCGAGAGGGATACACGAATATTATTGATGAGAAAATAAGTATACTTCTTGGAACAGCAGCCTTCACGTTTAGAAAGTAATTTCTTCTAGGAGGGAAGAAAAACATTTTTATATTTGCAGTACGTTATTGAAGAAGCAAAACTGTATGTCTCAAACCACTTAAAAATGGAATCGTTCAATCCCACATCCATCGGAATTCAGAGACAAACTATACAAAATAATCAGATCCATTATTGACGTAAAGAACAAAACTAAGCGCACGCCTACGGCAGTCTCCTAATTTGTTCAAAGTATATCCTCTGTAAAATCACAATTAATTAAAATTTTAAGTTCCCAATTTTTGCGTTTAAAACAGAAAAGTCATTAAACACTATTGAATGAAAGGCTTTTAATTTCTATATGGGAAAAAAAAATCTTCATTTATTTACTCATATGAAAGTGCATTTATTTGTTCATATGTGCAGGAACAAAAAATTCTCGCCGTTTAAATAAAGTAACAAAATGTTTACAAGCATTGAAAAGGTGATGCATCAAAGATGACAACAAAAAAAACCGCATAGCAGTAATATACTGAACAAGTCCTTATCAAATTGTCCTTAGGGAAACAATCAGTTTACTCGTTTGTTAGAACAAGCACGAGAAGCAACCAGTAAAATATCTATGCCTAAAATTCAAAAGAAAAACACTAATATCTATAAATCCTCTAGATGCACTAACTTCTATATTTTTTGACTCTGGTTTAATTAGTGAATATGTATTTAAAAAATAAGTTTTCTCCAATGCGTTCAGAAAGAGGCTTCTATCCAATTAAAGATAAGGTTTAAAAATATTGATAAACATCTAAAAGAAGTGTGGTAATTAGACAGAGCATATGGCCTTTTGCATTATTAAAAGCTAACGGTTATTCTTTAACTCAAAATATTGGTAATTAGATCGCTCACATATGCTTTAAAGAAGAATTATTTTTTTCTTTGCAATGCTAGAAACACTGCCTAATATTTTAATCAACTTCAGAATTTTAATGAACTGCGTTTCTACTGATTTTGTTTGCAATAAAATTAAGTGTAGGGTTTTAATTCAAGTAAAGATATATAAAGATATATTAAATGCATTTTCCCGTATTTAAATGCTTAAAGTTATATATCGCTCAATTTTCGAGTTTACGTGGTTAATATAACTTACTAAAGCTTTACTTGCTGAAAATATTGTAGGCACTTTCCAAAATTTTAAGCTGCTTGAGCATCTTAATCTACTCATTTCACTTCCCCGTTTCTTCGCAATAGATGGATTAACTGCTGAATTTTTAAAAATATCCTTTTTAAAAGCAGTTTCTGTTGAGGTGTGGCGTGGTGCGCAGGCTAGGCCAAGATCAATATTTTTCTCGTACATGTACCTAACGATTTTTTTCCAACTTAGATGAAAATACATCCTTCAAACATTATCTTATTGAAGTTTATTATTGGCAAAAAACTCACAATAAAAGAGTCGCAATGCGCTTTGACTTACGAAAATGTTTTAAGTTTTTTAATTTATTTTTTCTACTCATTTTACGAAAATTCTTTCTATCTTCCAGCACATTTGTAAAAGAAATTTCGGAGGCAAAAATCATTTTTTCCAACTTAAATGAAAATACATCCCTTTAAACATTATCGTATTGAAGTTAATTATTGGCAAAAAACTCACAATAAAAGAGTCGCAATGCGCTTTGACTTACGAATTTTTTTTTTCCTACTTATTTTACGAAAATTCTTTCTATCTTCCAGCATGTACGTTTGTAAAAGAAATTTCGGAGACAAAAATCAGAGCTGCAGACTGGTTCTGGAGAACTACAAACAAAATAAATTTGTTGGATTAGTAGTACTAATAATTTTGTATTGGGTAGCTCGTAATGTCCTAAAAAATAAGTTTTTTTTTTTCTTTTTTTAATTTAAGCCTATTGTAAGAAATACTTATCAGATTGAGTAACTTTCTTAAAATTTATACCTTTACAACTAGCAGCACTTTAGGAGTTCTGTTGAAGAAAATGAGAACTCGAACTCTTACGAGTACCCTATATCATATTGAGTGACAATTTAAAAAATGTAATGTCATTATTACGTTTTCAGGCATTTTAAGTACCTAGTAATTAAATACTTCTAACCAGCATTGGATGTGTAATACTTATTAATGCAAAAATTTCAATTAATCATCAGTTAACTTTTTTTTGTTTACATTACCGTAAACTTCGCAGAGATTTAGAGAAAAATATGATATTAAAAACAGTATTAAAGGCGTTGATATAGATTGTCACGTCTCATAATAACTGATTAAACCGGTTACATGCGTAAGCTGCATAAACAAATACAAAAAACTTAGCCCATTGTAAAGTCTTGATTCCTTAAATACTGGCCACCATTAAACATAAACTTCACGACCAACATCATGTCATAGAAAAAAAACTGTAATTAATGATCTTTTTTGTGTGTGTTTTGTTTCTTCAACAATATTTGAATACGTATGCTTCGGGTAAATTTTCAGTCACATTTCCTTGACTTTTACTCGACTTAAAATCTGCTTTTTGTTAAAAAAAAATAGGTTACTCAAACATTGCTTGATTGAAAAAGTTAGTTTAAGTCAGTTTTTCTTAAATTTTGCTTATGTTAGTTTTATGAAGGGCGTCTTTACCTGTTCATCGTACCCCACTTTACTTACATATGATTTGAACTTTCCCATAACATTTTCGAGGTAGAACTCTTTTTCGTATTTTTTCTTTTTGAATATCTAGTTTTGCATGCGGTAATGCGCCTCTCTAATATTTCTAAACCTTTAACAATACATATTGTTGTTAATCATTATCATAATTTATTATTTTTTCAAGAATGCAGCAGGCATTTTAAACGTATACAGCAAACTCATTAAATATACTTATCCCAATAGTTTGTCTATTACAAGAATATATCGACTGATAAAACTTTTATTTAAAAAAAAAAGAAATCTGGAAGGCACCGGAAAATCCAATTTTTAATACAAAGGGTTTCCATTACTTTCATTTCTTTGTAGCGAAAACGTAAACACAGAAAGTGAAAAGTTTTTAAACAAAGCACGTTTCCCAGAATTTTTTTTTAATCAATCGTTTTTAATCACACAACTTTGAAACAAAACGTTGATTACGAAATACTCTTCATGTGGAGAATTTCTTATGCGTAAGAAACATCTTTTGTAAAATTTTCATACAGAGATAAGTAGTTTTAATATATTACTTGCTGAAATGATTGCTGAATGAAAAATTCTCAGTGAAGAGATTTTAATAAGAGAAAAGTAAACTTCATAAACAAGAAAAAACTCTTAAAAGTAAAGTTTTTCCGGATCAAAAATTTTTTAATCAGGAGCATTTTTAATCAAACGACTTTCAACAAGGACTATTCAATGCAAAACTCTTATTAATAAGACTTTCTAGTTACAAAACATTTCAAAAAGACAAAAGTGTCAACTAATTTCAGATTCCTTAAAAAATAAGTTCGCTTTTAAAATCAAGTTTGAAAAAATTAATTTGCTAACTTAGAATTCAAAATAAATTATAATTTCAAATAGTCAGCAAATATTTTATTGCGACTTTCATGTAACTTTTTCTTTCTCCGAAGCGCTACTGAATTACTTCTTCATTCCAACGGTACATTTAAATTATAAAAAGAGCATATTAGGTTTTTCTCACTTAATATTTTAAAAGCTCTTTAAAATTTTAGATTTGATTAGTAAATCCATTTTTAATCTGTAAGTAAGTTTAGGATAATTGCGAAATTTCATGAAAGGCTTATTTCGTTTTTCTTCTAAAATTAGGACGTTATATATATATATATATATATATATATATATATATATATATATATATATATATATATATATATATATATATATATATATATATATATATATATATATATATATATATATATATATATTTAATTCATAGTAAAATGTCAGTAGATTAAAATTTAACAGTGGTATACATTTCTCATTACTCTTATTACCTAATCATTAGTAACGTCTACCATTGCTGTAAGCATTGTGTATAAACCGATATTTATTTTATTACTATCAATTTGGCAAGTTCTAAATTCAAAATAGATAATTTTCCAATTTATGATTAGGAATAAATTGTAAGACACGGAAATAACAAAGTTCTGCTATTTCTCTGTGGTATCATTACGGAATATTTCACACTGGAACTTCTTTAAAGCATTGCTTATTTTGTAGTTGCCGTGTCAGTATAAAAAATTATCATAAGGGAATAATTTTATATTGTAAAAAAAAAATAATTAGATGTTTTATTATTTTTACGGACTTGTGATAGTGCAAAATTTCACGTATATTATATTCATTCGAAACTAACCTCATCTTTTGAAGTTTTGCTAAAAAATAGCATTCCCATCTTAAATACCGTAAGGTTTATAGGCCTCGAGAGAAATTGGTGAGCAATCGCTAAGCTAACATTTTTTAGACTATGATTGGGAGCCAAGCTTTGTGATAAATGGCGAATTTTCGATCTTAATAGATGAATGAATATTTTTTGGAATACTCCCACTTGTTCATTATTTTTCATATTTCATAGTATTTAGTTTTTGTAATACTTGATTGTAATTTAAGGTGATTGAACTGATTAACAGTTTTCCTTAAATATAGTTTTATTTTTGACAAATGTCTCTAATTATTGCAAAATAAAATATTGCGAACGGAGATCAAAATATTTTTCAGAACCATTCAAATTTTTACAACAAATGACGCATTTTGACACAAATGACGCATTTTGGAAAAAATGTAGAGCCTTTTTTCTTCACCCAAATATGCATACTTTAATTAGAGTGGAAAAATGATGTAATTACTTTTTTTTTTTTTTTGCTGCATTAAAAGTAGTAACCATTACACAGTTTACCACTGAATTGCAGAAAATAAGTAGTTTCTTTTTTAATTTCTTCAGAGCAATAATAGTTAAATAAAGCAGTATTTTTTTTTCTTTTTTAAAAATTTTAAAACAGTTTTCGTTTTTGCTGTTTCTTCCCAGCATCATATTCTTTCCTAACTCAAGCTCAAAATTTTGAAAAATACTGAATAAAAAATATGCAATAGAGATGATTCAGAATAAAAGTTAAGGGTAAATGAAACGAAAATACACTCCACAGACGCCAAAGATCTTCTTAATGGAAGTATAAAAAGATGGACTTTTAGAAGAACAAGTAGGAGATAATATTAGTACGCTTAAGTGGTAGTGAGAGTCTTTTAAAATAGATCTTTGTTCGAAGTTTTAGGTAGTTCCTTTTTCCTAAAATAACTTTTCGTTTAAAAGAAGCACGTAGAGGTATGTTGTAAGAAATCCTGCTTTTCTCATGACTGTTACAAGTTTAAATAGATTTTTCTTCAACTAGTAGTGTAACGATACACACACACACACGTGTATATATATATTTGTGTGTGTGTGTGTGTGTGTGTGTGTGTGTGTGTGTGTGTGTGTGTGTGTGTGTGTGTGTGTGTGTGTGTGTGTGTGTGTGTGTGTATGTGTGTGTGTATGTGTGTGTGTGTGTGTGTGTGTGTGTGGTGTGTGTGTGTGTGTGTGCGTGCGTGCGTGCGTGCGTGTGCAATTCTAGTTTTGACATTTTACGGGTACTTCTGTATCTCACAAAATAGGCTCGTTATTTTAACGATTAATTAGTATATTTAATTTACAGAATCGGTACTCGTGTTTCCGAATTTTAAACGACTAATTCTCCCAAAAGATTAATTAAAAAACAGTATGAGCATATTTTGGGGGAAATGATTATTTTTAGTAACATGAGTTTTGAAAATATGATACAAAACTCGTACTAATGATGAATAAGTGCATTTTTACTTATTAATTAATATCTTCTTTATCATGCAGCAGAATCTCTAATGACTCAGGTTTGCATTGACCTGTCAGTTAATAGAAAATGTCCAAGAAGTGCACTATGGTTGGGATTAGGATTATTTTTACTGCAGAAATTTGAAGGACGCTAAGCAGCTCTTTCTTTTAATAAATAATTGCATGTTTTCTAAATTGAGTGCTAGGGTTGTCTTTTTTTTTTTTTTTTTGCTAAAGACCAAAACGGACTAACCTCCTTGCCCTTTCTTTTTTTTATCTTCATGAAAAAGATTACTCTCGTAACATTTTAGCATTTTACTCTAAATATAATGTTCAAGAACCCTTGATTTTTACTCTTTTTCGCAATTTCTCACACTTTTTGAGTTTGAGATCGTTTTTCTACAAAATAGTTCATTTCATTTTTTCTGATTACTCAGTTTAAAAAATTGGAAAATGTATTAATAGGTTGCACCTGGCAATACTTTGATACAATCAACTATTTAGTAGTACGTATCAGACAAAGTAGAATGTAGTATTAATTGTGTAGGGGAGACCGGGGCTAAGGGGTACGTTGGCATTGTGCTTTTAATTTCTAGTACACCAGTGCCCACAACGCTGCCGTCGTGATGAAGACATACTCAGCAACCTGCTGCGTCATCCACAACAGTTTTAGTGTCTTGCTAGCGTGGGTTCGCAGAATATGGATTTTTTTGTGCTTTTCTTTCTGATAAGTTTTTTTTTTTCCGATTTGCTTTTCGTTTTTTAGCACCCTTCAAATATTTGTTCAAGTACTCCAAGCTAATGGTGAATACAGTAACCAATAGCCTGAGGATTGATGCAGTTACTGGATTCCCAGTCGTATGTATTCTGGGCAGGGCCCCTAGCACTTTTTAAGCTGAATCCGATTTAAAATATTTATGTGAAAAGGGTGTTGCCTCAGTTAAACAAGGATAAAACCGAAAACGTAAAACCTGGTTATAAAAAAAGTCATTTATTTCCATGACAGCATTGATGAAAGCTTATAAGTTTCAGAAATGAAGGGTTTTAATCTAACTCGTGATTTTTCACATATTAATATCGGTTTCACATGAATATATGGACTCGCTAGGTTTTCAAAATCCTAATGTAGTTCTTGATAAATATTGAACGTACATTAATTGTAATTTAAATACGTGCATGATAAACACTTGAATGAGAATACTGGAAAAAAAGAATTATCATACCTTCATAAAATTACATTAAATTTACAAATAGCTCGCCGATTGAATAAATAAATATCATAAAAGTATTTTTTGCTTTGAAATGCTTGAAATTAAGTACACTGGTGGTCAAAATTATAAGGACAAAGGGAAAATAGTCAAATATGGGCTACCGTTATCTGGAACATTAAGCAAATTTGTCGCAGGAAACTATTGGTAAATTAAGAATATTTTAATCAGTTTTGATGTAAATATATGAGAAATTCATATTCATAAAATGCATTTTGGATTTAGACAGACCCCATGTGACTTGGACAAGATTATCAGAACAACTATATTTTTGAGTTCTGAAAAGCAAAATTTGGATATTTTTTGCTCTATACAAGGCACTACTTAACGATATAAATGCTTAGTAAACGGTTTGTATCGTCGCATTCTTTTTTTGCAGTTATGCAACTAGGCTGAACGTTGGGAGTTTGAGAAATTAAAAGTGGTTGCGCTTAAAACTTTAGGACTAACTGCACGTCAAATTGCAACGAAGCTGAATAGATCGAAAATGGTTATTTATAATTTTCTTAAAAATCCCAGCAAATATGGAGAGCAGAGGCGAATAGGTAGGCCTCATCGTGTAAAAAGAATGACAATAAGGCCAGCTTGCTCCAAAAAACAGACATTGACAGAAATTAAACGGGAGTTAAACTTATGGTGCAGTTGTGGAAATGTCCGACGCGTTTTACAAAACGAAAAAAAGTTTCATAAAGGAAAACTGAAGTCACAATAGCCTCTTAAAAAGTTCAAAAGAGATGTGAAGTGCAGTTCGCCACAAAATGCAGAACTATAGCTGTAAAAATAGGATGCTGTTTTCCTTTATGACGAGAAAATATGTAAATTGGATGGACCACACATTTTTCACTACTTCTGGCATGATCCTCGTAAAGAAAAAGAAAATTTTTTCAAAGCGCACATTTGGAGGTGGTTCATTGACGATATGGGAAGGTTTTGCATAAGACACTCCCATAGTTTTTGTGGAAGACAGAATGAATTCGGAGAGCTATATTGATATACTGGGAGATAGTCTTGTAACAAATGGACCGCTAAATACGAGCAGAGACTAATTATTTCAGCAGGACAATGTTTCGCTGCATGTTTCTCAAACTTCATAATCTTGGTTTGAGGCTAATTTTGTAAGACTGACTGGCCAAAAGCCACGATCTAACTCATGTGGAAAATCTGTGTGGTGCTCTAACCCAGAAAATTTACAAAAATAGTATCCAATATCAGAATAAGCCGAAACCTATGACTTCTATTGCAAAGTTTGGGAAAAAAATGTTCCAAAAATATTCTGAAGGTACTGTCAAACTGCATGACAGCAAGATTGATGAAAGTGGTTGAAAATAAGGCGAAAGATATTAATTATTAGCAGGTGTGAGCCAGAAAAATTAATTGTCCTTATAATTTTGTCCAAGTTTAAAAATGAAAATTTTTATTAATCATAAAAAAAGCATTAATATTTTTATTCTCAAATGTTACATACTCCACATTGTTTTTAGCATAAAAAAGCATTTTATGTATACATTTCATTCAATTTAGTTCGGAAATAATTTTTTTCTGCGCAATTTTAAGTGGTCCTGTTTTGACTACCAGTGTACTTAAACGTACAATGGAATTGCAAAGAAAGTATCTAATTTACATCTTTGAAGCAATCGTTTAGCATATTTATTGCATTAAGAGATTATTATGGCGATGCAAAAAAAAAAAAAAAAACCCATTCATTGAAGTTCAAAGTAAGCAGAACAGTCTTATATAAGTAGTAATAGGTAAAATGATTCCATTGAGTCGCACTAGATACTGTTTTATTTCGTGACATTAACCCCAGAATACTAACGTGTTTTTTTTTAACGTTAATACTAAATAGAAAGATGAGTAAAAATTACTCATGATTAGTATTCTGGGGTTAAAGAAAGCAGAAGTTATGACTTTTGCCTAGTGCTGCAAGTTCAAGTCCTTTTCTATTTTTAAAAGGGAGTTTCTTTTAAACCGAACAAGAATACGACAAATATTTTTAATTTTGGGCTTTTAATAGCGTTGTTTACGTTATTTAAAATATTTTTTTCCATCAAGAAATTTATTTCTATTTACATTCGGGTTGCATTGCATACATTAACCTAAGGGGAAAATTTTGTATTATCAAATTTCTTTATGCTTAAAAATATGACCTTTGAAAAATGGATGGTTCATAATAACCTGAATTCTGTATTTGAATATTTATTTCATTGCAAAGCATCTAAAGAGTTAGTTTTATAGTGATTATTTTCTTGTCTTTAACTTTGCAACACCCACACTGTTAAGAAACAGTAAGAAGACGTGTTTACGCACATTTTGTCCATTACATTAGGATTTACAGTAAGTTTTAATAAGTAAAGATCTTTAAAAATGTTTTTTCAAAAGTTCAATTATTACAGAGTGGTAAAATTGCTGGAGGTTCTAAACAAAAGCTTTTCCATTTGATCAGTTTTCTGTAATCCTAAAAGACTTTTAAAAGCAAACTAAGGTTTTTTAGAAACGGATTCAAAAAAGTGAAATTCTACTTCCAGCGAATTTTAGGAATGCAATAGCTTTTCTTTTTTTCATACAATCAATTCGACAGTTAGGTACGCTCGATATTGTGTTTTAAAAACCTAAAACTTTATGATAAAAACATTTAATGAGCTGTAAATAAATAATTTGGCTTATTAAGCCTCAAGCCGTACCACGTGTGGGAATTCTTTGGTTTGATGGCTAATAAAATATATAAATTAGGTAGGTTTTAAAATTAAAAAAAAAAAAAAAAACGAGGCTGTGTTTGCGTCTTAGTACAAAAATAAAACTATTTCATATTTTGATAAATTGGATTTTTTTTTTTTTTTTTTGCAAAATTGGAAGGCTGCTTTTGTCTAATTTTTAACTACTCCACTAAGTTTTAATCTTAAAAAAAAAGCCTAAAATTCTGTAGTTTCTATGTGTAGTTAGAAATAAATATTTAAGAAAATGAGAATAAAACTACTTAAAAATCTAAAGCCTCAGTAAAAAGCAGATAGTGGTGGGGGAAATAGAGTGTAAGAGATCGTGGTATGCTGTAGGAAGGAAACAATCTTTAAAATTTGCAAGTGATGGTTGCTAGCCCTGCTTTCAAGGCTTTCAGAGCAATGAGGCACTTTAAAATTTGATAAAAAAAAAGTAAAACCGACTTCAAAAACGTAGCTAAAAATTACTCTAAAAAGTAAAAAATAAATTTATTCTTTGAACACCATCGATACTACTTTTAAACATGAGTTTTGAAATCGGTGCCCAAACAGTTAATAAAATCATTCGTACCCATTGAATGTACCATTTGATTGATTTTTCCTCTCAAACAACACTTGAAATTGATTATGAAACATTTATGGTTGTTTTTATTATGAAACATGTAACCAAAGAATGGGCACGAAGGATTTTATTAACTGTTTCGGCACCGACTTCAAAACTCATGTTTAAAAGTAATATCGATGGTGTTCAAAGAATAAATTTATTTTTTACTTTTTAGAGCAATTTTCAGCTGTGTTTTTGAAGTCGGTTTTACTTTTTTTTATAAAATTTTATTTTTATTTCATTCTTTTCAGTGTAAATGTATACCCGGAAGAGTGTCATGTTGCCATCATGACGCTTCATCTCACTTTATTAACGCGTCCAAAATTTTAATCGATTGCAACGGGAAAAAAAATTGTGTTAATTTCCGGGATTTAATTAAAGCATGTTTAAAATAAAAGTTTTCAGCCGATTATACGGATAACACTGGCCAACAGGTTAATCTGCAAAGTGCCATTTACTGACGATTCATTATTAGTGCATCATTAAATTTAACCTTTAAAAGTTAAGGTGATGGGACCTGATGGGAGCCTGGAAATATATTTTTTTAAAAAATTGGGGAAATCAGGACTAAATATTTTCTATCAGTAAAACTGCGGTTTTCATGCAGCATAATCGTATGACGTAGACGCTGCATTTTTTTCTGCAGCTTGAAAATCCACCGACTCGCTCGAGGATGGAACTGATGCTCTTGTCAATGAGAGCCCAGCGTCTTTACCGTAAGGTCATTCTATCGGCGAGCGACATAGCAAAGAGTATGCGCATGAATGGAATTCTGAAGATTTCCCTCAATTTCTTCAGGATTCAGGTCTCAAACCCCGCATCATGGGACCATGGGACCACCAGGAAGGTGTACCCTTTCAAACAAAAAAAAATATCCGACTTGGACCATTCATTAAAAAGTTATGCATGGTCATACATTAAAAAAAAAAAAAAAAAAAAAAAAAATATATATATATATATATATATATATATATATATATATATATATATATATATATATATATATATATATATATATATATATATATATACCGGTCGACTAGAGAACCTCCTCCGTGTTTTCGTCGGTTAAAAATAGGAATAATCAACGTTAAAACGCACAGAAGTTGCAAGTATATGCATACACGTGTTTCGGGGCTACAAGGAACCCCCTTTTCAATGCAATGAAGCGTGATCTTTAGAGTGAAAAGTCATAAGAGAAAAGCATCATGGTGGACTAAGACTGTTTTAATAGAATGCTATTAGTACTGTATATTGTTTCACCCTGTTGCTTTTCTCAGATTTTTCATCCTAAAGCTCACACTCCATTGCGTTGAAAAAGGGGTTCCTTGCAGCCCCAAAACACGTGTCTGCATATTCTTGCAATTTTGTGCGTTACAACATTAATTATTCCTACTTTACTTTTTAGCACAAAAGTATTTATTCAATTCTTATAAATGAGGCACTTTGTTTTTCTGTGATGACAACTACGTTTCTTTAGCAAACTTTTGTAAGTTCAACATCGATATATTCCAGTGAAAACACAGCTTAAATTATTTGATAAGCACAATTCAATTTCAAAAAGTCATTGTACAAATATTCAGGTACGATTATAAAAATATTGATTTTTTTAAACTTTAATTAATAATTCCTTATATCTGTAAATAAGTGCTATAGGTTACTAATAAGGCCCTTTACAACAAAAATTCTGTAGCAGAAGTGAATATGTTACTGTGTTATTATATAAGTTCAAGTGATACATCGGTGACTAATTTAACAAACGTCATACCTCAAAAATGTAGCGGTTTTAAGTTATGTTTATACGGTAGTTTTTTCAACTACCATGAATAAATAGCATATCTCTGATAGGCCTCCATTTCTATTGCATAATATTTTACTGTTAAAGAGCAAAAGTGTCGCTTCTGTTATTTCAAATATTTTCGGAATGTTCTTTTCAAGAATGTCACATCTTATTTATGCTTGAGCCGTTGGGTATGAATAATCTGTGTCGTTTAGTGGAGGGTGGTATTATTTCCTCTAAAAACATTATTGCACGCAAAAAGTCATTTTTCATTCCCATTTTTTTTCTTATTTAAGAACGCTGTTTTTGCTTTTATGTACGTTTTCTAAAAAAAAAAAAACAATTAGGAACAATAACGACATGTAGTGATAAAATTTTGATTATTATCTTTGAAATTGCATGCATGAACGTAGTAAATGAAACGGGACTTTTTAAAAATTAACACATTTTAGACTTAGTTTTGAAACAGAAATTAAACATAACATTTTCTTGAAAAAGATCTTATTCACAAGAAAAAGTTTAATCGGTGACTTTGCAAATAGATTGACTAAATGACGAAACTTTAAAATTGCTTTCGTCAAAAATCTCGTTTTTTATATATGATGTTGTTGAAAGGAGTAAGTGATATGTTATGCTACACTGCGATGCAAAAGTTTAGACAAAATGCAAATATGTGAATATAAAGAAAACTATTCAACGAAATTCTTTCAAATTCCTACTGCAGGTACACAATCTAGTCCCAAAAACCTGTCTGGAGTTCTTAAAACTATAACTGGAATCAAATTTTGGATATTACAAAAGACATTTTTTTACGTTGTTGCAAAAGTTCAGACAATAGTCAGATTTTATGCAAATATCCCTTGAAATGTGATTGGCGGAGGAAATGCGGGACTGTATTATTCATTTATAAAGTGCAGAGATTGCTGAATAAATAATCAAAATCTCAAAAGCTCTTTAGTTCTCGTGTAAAGAAGATGAGAGAGTTTGGAAGCCGAAATTTGAAAATGAACCTACTTTATTAATTTTTTGTCTTTTAAATCGGCTCTAGTATGGTAGTACATTGTTTTTTACTTTGTGGAGAGCAAATTCAGACGTGCGTATCGATCAAAAAGTCCAAGAAAAAATATATTTTTTAGGATGAAGGAATTGAAAAAACGGCTCAGACTGACGATTCGCCCCTTAATCCTACAAAACTTCCATTTGGGTCAAAAACAGCACGTGGCAGCATAAGTAGATGAACAACTGAATCGGAATGCATAAAAAAAACAAAAAAATGAGCCTGAGCCTTTTCGGACAGAGTGTCCCAAATAAGCCAGATTTTAATGTGAAAAGCAGCATATGTATCATCGTGACTAAAAAATGAACGGTACTTTCTTTGATAAAAATTATTAAAATTGGGATGGCCTAGATGGGTTATAATTCTTTTTGCGGGACTTGAGAAATATCCGATGATCATATGCTGTGCTGCTTTTACCAATAAAATCTGGCTTATTTGGGACACTCTGTCAGAAAAGGCTTAGGCTCAATTTTTTGTTTTTTTATGCATTCCGATTCAGTTGTTCATCTACTTATGCTGTCACGTGCTGTTTTTGACCCAAGTTGAAGTTTTGTAGGATTAAGGGGCGAATCGTCAGTCTAAGCCGTTTTTTCAATTCTTTCATCCTAAAGAAATATATTTTTTCTTGGACTTTTTGATCAATACGCATGTCTGAATTTGCTCTCCACAAAGTAAAAAACAATGTACTACCATACTAGAGCCGATTTAAAAGACAAAAAATTAATAAAGTAGGTTCATTTTCAAATTTCGGCTTCCAAACTTTCTCATCTTCTTTACACGAGAACTAAAGAGCTTGTGAGATTTTGATTATTTATTCAGCAATATCTGCACTTTATAAATGAATAATACAATCTCGCATTATCTCCACCAATCACATTTCAAGGGATATTTGCATAAAATCTGACTATTGTCTAAACTTTTGCAACAATGTAAAAAAATGTCTTTTGTAATATCCAAAATTTGATTCCAGTTATAGTTTTAAGAACTCCAGATATGTATTTGGGACCATACTGTGTACCTGCAGTAGAAATTTGAAAGCCTTTCGTTGAATAGTTTTCTTTTTATTCACATATTTGCCATTTGTCTAAATTTTTGCATCGCAGTGTATAATAGCATCTTGTAACATCTATTCGCATAATATACTCTTAAGATTTCTATTTGATATTATAATTTTTCAAAATGTGAAGCCGTTTGACAATATTACTTTCCATAATCCATTTATAAATTTATTGTTAACATCATTTAGACCGATTTATTTACTAAATAATTGGTCAACAATTTAGTGTTATATACAGGGCGGTTATAAATTAACATGAGGTGTTTGGAGCCCTATAGGCGCGAAGTACTGGGTCAAATATTGTCAAATATTATGGGCGCACATATTAAACCATGGGATTTTGATTTCTGAAATAAAAAAAAAAGTTTAAAAAATGGCCACCAGGGGAAAATTAGGAGCTGTAACAGTGTATTACACTGAGTAGTTTGAATTAAATTTGAAAAAATGCTGTACAAAGCAATTTCGCAAAGAGAAAATGATTGTTATTTGCAAATGAGGTTTAATATGATCGCCGTAGAATTTCTGAAATGGCCCGCAAGGTCGCCCGATCTCAATCCATGTGATTTTCGGTTATGGGGATAACTGAAAAATGTTGTGTATCAAAGATATGTTTCTGATATGGCAGGTTTAAAAGATATTGTAACTTTAAAAGTCAGAGAAATCAATTCTAATATGTTACGAGCTGCCGTGAAAAATGTTGTGCATCGTATCCAGTTCTTGCAACGTCACAATGGTGATCTTATTGAACTACATTTGTGATAAAAAAACCGTTTTTTGCAAATAAAATAGATGCATATTTTGTCAATAGCATTTAATTCTTCGACAATCAGAGTAATACACTTTTGTAGCGCCGAAATTTCTCCTGTTGGTGATTTTTTAAACTTTTTTTTTTCATAAATAAAAATCCCATGGTCTAATATGCGTGCCAATGAAATTTGGCAATATTTTCCTCAGTACTTTGGCACTAGAAGGCTCCAAACACCTCACGTTAATTTATAACCACCCTGTATTAGTTGCAGGAAATAAAAGGACATAAATGTTGAAATTTCATTAAAAACTTTAACTTGAAATCATTTATGAATACATTATCATTTGCTGTATGAAACTTAAAAGCAGCGGCTAATCTTTATGTAATAAAATATCCTTGATATTATTTCCTAAATTTTTCTATTGTTTATCCAGTTAAGTATAGAATATTGTTCAATATATATAGGAAAAAAATGGTAGTTACGGCACCGGCCCACATAAGTTATCCTTTTATTCAATACCCTAAGCTAATAATGTTGAAGAGAGATTGAAACAAGTCGGATTGGGTATTAGGTAATGCAGTTAAATTTATCAATTCAATATTTTTCACTAAACCATTATAAGCTTATGTTATTCAATTGAAACGATAATTTCTGTCAGTCAGTCCCCGACTGTCTTTTCCCCTGTCTACTTGACGGAAAAATAAAAGGTACTTTAAACCCCCCACTCTTAAAAAATCATATGATATAATATAGCACCATGCAATAAGAGAAGGGATTAAGAAAATTCTCTAAATGAACCTTTGAATGTCAGATGTTCATATATCCAATCAATGGGAAGTAAGTATTTTTGTTACGGGCACACATAACCATTATTGATTCTTTGGCCAACATTACTTAAATCATTTATTTAGGATTGATCATAAAACGTAATCTAAATTTACCAAACTTGTTTTTTTATGTGGTAGAATAGTTTTGTTTGTTGTTGTTGTTCAAAGACGGATCTTTCAAAAGCAATTTGTCGGTTAACTTTATTTAAAATTTAATGTTGCTTGAATTTAAGAGTCAATATATTTTAAATTTGATTTTATTGCAAGTAGAATATGCGTTTTAATATTGCCGGATACATTTTTGCATATTACCTGAAAAAAAATCAATTCAGGTAGCATGACCATTACTAGCCTTTAATATAACCCTAACTAGAAAAATGGGAGCATGGGAGGTTAGGGGGGTTGCCCTCCCCCCGGCTTTGGAAAAAAATGTACTTACATGTAAGTGATTGGTGTTTTTGCTGCTTTTTAGTTATAATTTACATCAAGTACACACCCTTTGCCCCCCCCCCCCCTTGAAAAGTTCAAAATGACGCTGGTCAAACCAGTGCGTCCCAATATATTTACACATATCATAATTGAAAAATAACGAAGACAACATAGCTGTAAAAGAGCAGTTTCTAAGTTCTAACACCGTTAGAATTAGTTTTTGCTATGAACTAAAACTACAACATTTGTATCCAATTATAAAAAAAAACTACACCGTTCTTGCTCCTTATGCATACAAATAAAAAAATAATAAATTAAGCATAACAGTAATTTTTAGATTAAAATTTGGGTTCAATAAGAAAAATAATATCAAGTCACGTGTTAAGTAAAACTTAAATATCAAAATACCACAATAAAATAGGAAATGTTTTCTTCACTTTATCTTTAAAAAATGCCTGGTAATGCGTCTACCTCTTAATAACCGCTTTAGCACACGTAACGCTCAGACGTTTCGTAAACTTCTTAAATGGGTTAACAAATCGTTATCAGCTATGTTAAAACGTTTATGAGACTAGATGTGTTACCTGGATTATGGAAAATGAGTTGCAGATTTTTTTGTTTTTGAAAAAAATAAAGTTTAATATTTTTCTTCTCATATTTTGACGTAAAACACAAAACCTGAAACCTGAAAAAGGAGGAGCAGTTTTTTCCTCCACCAAGGTACTGTAAATCTTTATAAATATGACATACCCTTTTTTCTTAGGTAATTGAACATAAGTACTACTTAGAGCCCAAAGGCTTTCAAAACATAATTTATTTCGCAAAGAAAAGTAGCTGCATTCAAGGATTCATTAAAGATATTTTATCCCCCCCCCCCTTTTTTTTAATGGAGTAAAAAACAAGCATTACTCTTGTTGCTTTTTATTGTCTATCAATTTTCTTTACCATGATGATTAATCTATCAAAAAAAAAAAAAAAACTGGCATGAGTACAGCGCAGTACTCAGATTTTCAAACAGTTTCATGTTTTACATTTTTATGATGCATTGTTCTGTTCTTTTGTGATTTTCTGAGAAAAAACAATTTAGAATCAAAATGCTTGAGGCAACTGAGCTTTCACTGGAAATTTCATGTTTTTGTTGATTTCGTCAAATATCAGAAAATTAAGTACTTTAAGCATGTTGTTTCTGCAATGAAAAAACATTCAACTTTTCAAATTGTGAAAAAGTATATCATATATTGATTTGCATGAAATTAATCTCATTTTGTTTTTGATCCTTTTTACGTAGATTAAGATTTTTGTAGAACATGAAAAACGTTTTTCAAACAAAAACGAAAAATCAAAGCGCAAATTAACTGAGAAGATGCATGCAGTTACTTATGTCGCCACAAATTGGCATAGACAGCTACTTGATCATTGCATGAAAAGCTGAGCTTTTACTATTGATTGGGAATACGACTAAAGACTTCGACCAATTTTTACTCTAAGGTAGCAAAAGTAAGTGATTACTATCATGTTTGCTCCTACTATCATGTTGGCCTTCTTTTGCATGGCAAAATGGAACAAGTTGCTTGAAGTCCACTCAAGACATTACGAGCCATACACGCCACTGTAGAACTCCATAATTGCAAGAGCGTTGTTGTAGGATTTTACACGAACTGACCTGTAGATTTTGTTTCATAAGTAATCGATGCATTTCTTATCAGGTAATCTTAGATGGGTACTTGAAATAGATTACAATAGGTTATGATTCTGCAGCACAACTAAAAATCATTGAGGAAGCAAATAGGCTTTCATTAGCCTTCTTTTAACTAGTATAATATGTTAATCTTGTGCTCATCAGACATCATCTCATCAAATCCAAACTGCACAAGTTAAGCATTAACGTTAGTTTTTCATTTACATGTAGAAATTTTTTTTCTTTAATAATGCATGAATTTATTTTTAAATACTTTATTTATTTCCCATATTTTTTAAGCTCGTAATCCACCGACTATTTTAATCTTATAAGATATGAAATAATAACTCCAGCACATGTCTTGCTGTGCCTTGTGCCTGCCAGGCTTACAATTTTGGGGTGCTCTGCTTCATTTTTTCCAAGTGCACTATAATTTGGCGTGAAGTCCGACTTCCAGAGTACACGCATGCCATAGGGACCAGTTTATAGGGTAGGCAAACTTTCACAGCACAGCATCACATTCACACAAAGAAATAACAAGAGACAGTACATCCATGCCCGAGCCGGGTTTCGAACCCAGAACTACTCCATCCGAGTAGGACTTCTCTGAACACTAGACAAGGTGGACGACCACCACATGTCAAAAACACCTATTTTTTCACTCACGTATTCATGCCAAAACTGCCTATACTTTTCCTCAATATGGTAGGTTCAAATATCACATATATATTTCATTTGTATTTACATAATCTTGAATTTGAGAATTACTGATCCGATTCAAATTTTAAAAATGCGCACCACTTGCAATTATAATTACAGCTGAAAAACAATTTCTGGAAATTAGTTTTCATCTTATAACATCTAAAGTTTTGTTACGCGAAGGAAGAAAAATTATTCAAAAAATATTGCTTCTTACTCGGAAACAAATATTACGGCGATTTGCGAAATATACATGGAGGCAAACTGAAAATGGACTTATTATGTATGAGTGCAATTGCTCAAACACAGACATACATTCACATTCAAGAAACACCAGCATAAAAAGGGGAAAATGTATCTTATTAAGAGAATTGCATCTGGCAAAATATGAATATTTCCACTTCAAAGAAAAAAAAAACATCATTTAAACATAATAGGTATTCATAGCTTTTACTTAGAGTCATTGTGCGGAGAAAAAAATCCCATAAAGCTGTGTCTGTGTTTAAATTGTTTTTATTTTTCACGAATATAAAGAATTTAAATAATTAACATTGTTTCACTATTTTCAAAAAAAAAAAAAAAAAAATACATTTTAAGTGCTTGATTACAAAATATTTCGTAACATATATTCACTTACGGATTTTATAAGAAATACTAGCTGCGTGGCCCGGCGTTGCACGGGATTTAATGTAGTGAAGGCAGTTTGAGAAAACTACTCGCCACCAAGGCGGCTCGCCTTTAAAGTAGCGAGGAAAGTTTCAACAAACTACTCGCCACCAAGGCGGCTGGCCTTTACAGTAGCGAGGAAAATTTCAATAAACTACTCGCCGCCAAGGCGGCTGGCCTTTAAAGTACCAAGGGAAAGTTTAACAAACTACTCCCCGTTTAAGCAGCTCGCTAAAAACCTTTCCTGCATCAAAGAATCAATCAAATTATTTACACATGCTTCCTCAAAAATAAAGACGATGTCAAGTAGTGCATACTTAGCACTCTCCCTAAATAACAAATAAGATTCCTTATCAAAAACAATTATTTCCAAACCGCTTTCTTAATGTAAAATTAATTGCAAAATTCTAAACGAAAAAGTTCTTTTAATATTTGGATCGAAGCCAAAAAAGTTCCTTCTAAAAACAGCAATTGCAATTTTATTTAAAAACACATTTTCAAAATAGTACCAGAGAAAAAATATGTCATTAATAATTAGAATAAAAACAATTGTTAGAACTTTGTTATAACACGTATTCAAAATGACAATGGAAAAAAATAACACTCGTTCATTTTAAAAAGTTCAATTTAGTTAACGTTTTAATTTAAAATCGCAACGGAAAGAAATAAATATCTTGGAATTTTAAATAGTTCAATAATTTAGTTAACGTTTTAATTTAAAATCGCAACGGAAAGAAATAAATATCTTGGAATTTTAAATAGTTCAATAATTTAATTAACGTTTTGATTCAAAATGGCAACGGTAAGAAATAAAAGTCTTGGAATTTTAAATAGTTCAACTATTTAATTAACGCTTTAATTTAAAATGGCTACGGAAAGAAATAAAAGTCTTGGAATTTCAAATAGTTCAATAATTTAATTAACGTTTTAATTCAAAATGGCAACGGTAAGAAATAAAAGTCTTGGAATTTAAAATAGTGTAATAAATTAATTAACGCTTTAATTTAAAACGGCGACTGAAAGAAATAAATCTCTTGTAATTTTAAATAGTTCAATAATTTAATTAACGTTTTAATTCAAAATGGCAACGGTAAGAAATAACAGTCTTGGAATTTTAAATAGTTCAACAATTAATTAACGTTTTAATTCAAAATGGCAACGGTAAGAAATAAATGTCCTGGAATTTTAAATAGTTCAATAATTTAATTAATGCTTTAATTTAAAATGGCAACGGTAAGAAACAAAATTTTGGAATTTAAAATAGTGCAATAATTTAATTAACGCTTTAATTTAAAATGGCAACTGAAAGAAATAAATGTCTTGGAATTTTAAAAGTGCAAAGAATTTAATTAACGTTTTAATTAATATCTCAGCTAATTAACGTCGTACAATTACGCGGTTGGTCTTATTGTCTTCCTTAGAAAATTTCGAATCGAATGGTATTATGTTTGATTCTCTACGCTCAGCGGTTTTTGAGGAGTTCAAGCTTCAGACGGACAGACAGACAGACAGACAGACGCGGACAGATTTTAATAGTAGTACTAGCTGCGTGGCCCGGCGTTGCACGGGCTGTAATGTAGTGAAGGCAGTTTCAGAAAACTACTCGCCGCCAAGGCGGCTAGCTTTAAAGTAGTGAGGAAGGTTTAAATAACCGCAGTAATAAAAAAAGCAGTTGCAATTTTATTTAAAAACACATTTTCAAAATGGTATACCAAAGAAAAAATATAAGTCATTAATAATTAGAATAAAAACAATTGTTAGAACTTTGTTGTAACACGTCTTCAAAATGACAATGGAAAGAAATAACACTCTTTAATTTTAAAAAGTTCAATAATTTAACTAACGTTTTAATTCAAAATGGCAACGGTAAGAAATAAATGTCTTGGAATTTGAAATAGTTCAATAATTTAATTAATACTTTAATTTAAAATGGCTACGGAAAGAAATAAAAGTCTTGGAATTTTAAATAGTTCAATAATTTAATTAACGTTTTAATTCAAAATGGCAACGGTAAAAAAGAAAAGTCTTGGAATTTTAAATAGTTCAACAATTTAATTAACGTTTTAATTCAAAATGGTAACGGTAAGAAATAAAAGTCTTGGAATTTAAAATAGTTCAATAATTTAATTAACGTTTTGATTCAAAATGGCAACGGTAAGAAATAAAAGTCTTGGAATTTTAAATAGTTCAACTATTTAATTAACGCTTTAATTTAAAATGGCTACGGAAAGAAATAAAAGTCTTGGAATTTCAAATAGTTCAATAATTTAATTAACGTTTTAATTCAAAATGGCAACGGTAAGAAATAACAGTCTTGGAATTTTAAATAGTTCAACAATTAATTAACGTTTTAATTCAAAATGGCAACGGTAAGAAATAAAAGTCCTGGAATTTTAAATAGTTCAATAATTTAATTAATGCTTTAATTTAAAATGGCAACGGTAAGAAATAAAATTTTGGAATTTAAAATAGTGCAATAATTTAATTAACGCTTTAATTTAAAATGGCAACTGAAAGAAATAAATGTCTTGGAATTTTAAAAGTGCAAAGAATTTAATTAACGTTTTAATTAATATCTCAGCTAATTAACGTCGTACAATTACGCGGTTGGTCTTATTGTCTTCCTTAGAAAATTTCGAATCGAATGGTATTATGTTTGATTCTCTACGCTCAGCGGTTTTTGAGGAGTTCAAGCTTCAGACGGACAGAAAGACAGACAGACAGACGCGGACAGATTTTAATAGTAGTACTAGCTGCGTGGCCCGGCGTTGCACGGGCTGTAATGTAGTGAAGGCAGTTTCAGAAAACTACTCGCCGCCAAGGCGGCTAGCTTTAAAGTAGTGAGGAAGGTTTAAATAACCGCAGTAATAAAAAAAACAGTTGCAATTTTATTTAAAAACACATTTTCAAAATGGTATACCAAAGAAAAAATATAAGTCATTAATAATTAGAATAAAAACAATTGTTAGAACTTTGTTGTAACACGTCTTCAAAATGACAATGGAAAGAAATAACACTCTTTAATTTTAAAAAGTTCAATAATTTAACTAACGTTTTAATTCAAAATGGCAACGGTAAGAAATAAATGTCTTGGAATTTGAAATAGTTCAATAATTTAATTAATACTTTAATTTAAAATGGCTACGGAAAGAAATAAAAGTCTTGGAATTTTAAATAGTTCAATAATTTAATTAACGTTTTAATTCAAAATGGCAACGGTAAAAAAGAAAAGTCTTGGAATTTTAAATAGTTCAACAATTTAATTAACGTTTTAATTCAAAATGGCAACGGTAAGAAATAAAAGTCTTGGAATTTAAAATAGTGCAATAATTTAATTAACGCTTTAATTTAAAATGGCGACTGAAAGAAATAAATGTCTTGGAATTTTAAATAGTTCAATAATTTAATTAACGTTTTAATTCAAAATGACAACGGTAAGAAATAAATATGTTGGAATTTTAAATAGTTCAATAATTTAATTAATGTTTTAATTCAAAATGACAACGGTAAGAAATAAATATGTTGGAATTTTAAATAGTTCAATAATTTAGTTAACGTTTTAATTCAAAATGGCAACGGTAAGAAATAAATGTCCTGGAATTTTAAATAGTTCAATAATTTAATTAACGCTTTAATTTAAAATGGCAACGGTAAGAAATAAAAGTCTTGGAATTTAAAATAGTGCAATAATTTAATTAACGCTTTAATTTAAAATGGCAACTGAAAGAAATAAACGTCTTGGAATTTTAAAAGTGCAAAGAATTTAACTAACGTTTTAATTAATATCTCAGCTAATTAACGTCGTACAATTACGCGGTTGGTCTTATTGTCTTCCTTAGAAAATTTCGAATCGAATAGTATTATGTTTGATTCTTTACGCTCAGCGGTTTTTGAGGAGTTCAAGCTTCAGACGGACAGACAGACAGACAGACAGACAGACAGACAGACGCGGACAGATTTTAATAGTAGTAAATATCTATTTAAATTCTAGTTTTAAATTAAAAATTAACTACTTAAAGTACGAAAGCTTTATACGAAAAAATTATTTTTAACGTTTTCCTTTATCCTTAAACTTGCTGATCCGCAGATAATTGAAATGAACAGTAATCCTTGAATGTCTGTCTTCTCTATTGCGAGAAGAATACTAATGGCCTAATTTGCCAAATTAGTAACAATTCGTCAAACTGAGAGCAGCCATCAAAGAAAAGAAAAAGTATTCTTCGCAATAAAAGTACTGTGAGAAAAATTTAAATGTAGTAGAATCTTTGCAGAGAAATCTCTCATTCCTGAATTTATTTCTCTAAACTGAGTTTTTTAACGGTAGCTCAACACTTAGAATTTATAGAGTGGTATTTTCTCCATAGTGTCTGACTTCCTATTTGTTTTTTCCCCTGGATTATTTCAATGTATTGCTAGCTTCGAAAAAATATTCTCATTCCCCCCTATTTCTACGCATGCTCGATTCTGAATCAACCACAAAGGAAAATCTAGATATAACGTTGAATAAAAATATGTGTCTGAGAGAACAGTATTCTGAAATGCTGCTTTCTAGGATCACAAAAGTAGGACATTTGTTCCGAGACTGAACAGTTTGAATCACTTGGGGGGAAATAAAATGGAAGAATAACTATCGAAATAACTATTTCCAACTTCTTTGAAAATCTATGAACTGCTTCTTATGTTACGGGATAAGAAAAATGCCGACTTTTTAATTTGGGAAAGTGGGGGTCTAAAAAGTGATAGCTGTTTAGAAAATGAATTTAGTTGGTACACATTAAAAAAGATGTGAGTAAAATGCAACATCTATTATCTATTAGTTTTTTTATTACCTATTAGTGCGTTGTCCAGTGTTGCACGGAATACCTCGAAATGTATGTTACTCGAAATTATGTTACAGACGCATGATGAACAATCAGGCAACGGTTAAAAAAGAAAAAATATATTTGTAAAATGTTTCATCAATGGGTAGAAAAGGACAATTCTACGGCTCAAACTTCAAATTGAATCTTTGGATTTTTTTAAGTGCCGAAATTTCAGTCATTGTTATTAACTGATGTAAGCATTCCGTTTCTGACGACTGGACATTCTTGAACATCAGAAGACCTTTGTGCTAAATTTGGAAAAGATCTACCACAAACTGACGTAAACATACATATGCGCACATATAACAGCATATAAAATTAGTTTCATACATAAATATATTATTTTTTAATTTATTTTTTATTCTTTTTCATCAGCTTTAAGAAAAAAAAAACCCAACTAAGGATAGCTAATGGTAACATTGCTTCCCGTAATATCTTTAAACGAACTCATTTTTAGTTGAACAACATTTTACTGTAATCCAGAAATTTTCGCTTTGATCCAAATTTTACGTAATGATAAGGTATATTGAAGTTTACCTTTTTAAAATTATATTAATTGTTTTATAAAATTAGGTTGAGTTGTTTTGAAATAAGGATATTTTTTTCAATCATGCATTGTTAGTTTCACAAAATAAGATCAACTTGGATAAAATTATGATTTAAAGAAATTACAAATTTTTGAGTTTTTAATTTTGTCCAGCTGTTCATTTAAGTAGTTGATCTTTATGTCTGAAAAAAAAGAAAAAAAAACTAACGTTCACTAATTACAAGATTAGTTCCTGTTAAGGATTTAACTTATTCAAACAAAATTTAACCGAAATCAGAGATGTTTTACCTTTGATTTTATACTTTTTTCCAGGTTTCATGCATTGATAAAATGTTCAATTCTGATTAGTCACATTTTTTTAATCACTTTAGTTTCTTTATTCAATTGATGAGTTATACATAATTCTTAACAATTCATGAATAATTCTTATTCATGATCTTTATTTCAATGAAACATAATTAAGCTGAGTTGAATTATGATTAAAACAAAATAAAAAAATAGGTCTAATTTTGTCCAAAAGTGTATAAAAACGCTAAGTGGTAAACCATTTCCATTTATCAAAAGGAATAATGCTTCAAGTATTCATTTCATTTAACTACCCAATTGTACGCATTTTTAGATAGAAAATATTTTATAGCATTATAAACTGAAGTTTTTTATTTATCGCCAAAGTATTCAAAAAACATATTTACAAGTTAACTCTAAGTTTAATTTTTACATATTGCAAATTAATAAAACTCAATCAGTACCGTAAAATGGGGTGTATAGGAACAGCGGGGTCAATCGGAACAAAACTTCCCGACCGTACAAAGAAATTCTTCATAAATATACTATTGAGTATTTTTCGCCATGATTTTTTTTTAGAAAGGTAAGATCATAGGAAGTAGGGGGGAAAAAATTACTTTTGTCAATCTGGCAACGCTACTGGCTTCTAAAGAGGGCTGCACGTTGAATGCTAGAAAACATCACATTTTCATAGACTGCAAAACTTCATATGCAAGAACAAACCTTCTTATATTTAAAAACTATGAGTGGTATGTTTCAATAATACATGTATCTGAACAACAGAATACCACATTAGAATTTACATTTTTTATAAATTGTGTCATAAAAGTGAAGAATTCTGAAAAATGCCATAGGAAAAAAATTTGCGGGGTGAATCGGAACACTTAGTTCTGTTGTTCCAATTCAAACTTATTTGAAGGAAACTGTTTGAAAAATCAAGATTCTAACCCTAATTCTTCTAATCAAGACAAGGACAAGGATTTATTACTGTTTATCCCTTCTCGTGAGCAACTAGATCTTAGAATGACAAAAGTTGCAGATTTCAAAAGATTTTTTCTCCAGGAGACTTCTTTTTACTTAAAATAAAAGGGGGAAAGTCACATAGACTTTATGTAGTAAACGTCCAGCACACAGACAGTGATGAATAAGCGAAAAAATCTTTCAGGACAATCCCCGAAACCCAGAAATTTCAAAAAACTAAAGAAAAGGTAGAGTTCATCCCAGGAGATGTTATGAAAAAACTTAAGCCAAGTCACAATTGCAAGTTTTAAGGACAAGTACATATTTGTGGACGATATGAGTGACTTCCATTCATGTTAAATCTTTGTATTTCAATTCAAAAGTATTTCTTAAAATTACTTTTCATTTTTCATAAGTTCAAAATTATTTTGAATTTTCACAAATTATAAACGTTTACTGGTACTGAAATTATACATTTATTTGACAGTAATTATCTGTTCTTATTCTCCCCCATCAATATTAGTCATGTTTGTGAGACCTATTACAGATTAAATTGAAAAAAATAAAAATTTTAACAAGTGTTCCGATTGACCCCTATCAGCGGGGTGATTCGGAACACCCATAATTTGCTATATATTTTAATAGTAATTGTTCAAAATCTTTTGTCTTTGCTTGGAATATCAAAAGTAAATCAAGACCGAAGTTTTTATCCAAAAAATAAAATTAAAAAAAAAATCTTTTAACTGCTTTTTTTACAATCAAAGCTGAAAAGTGTTCCGATTAACCCCATTTTACGGTACCATCTTAAATCGTATTATTCTTATGATTTTTTCGCACCTAAAAATGAATGCCGTATATTAGCACACATTTTGATTATTTATTCAATTTAATATAACATGCACTTTTGTGTGTCACCAAATGATAAAAATGGGAATTTCGACTAATTCAAAATGCATCTGCACCGTTTACAATTAATCAGTTCCAGCTACTTAAAATAAATTCACTTGGACAAATAGTGATATAAATAACATCAATTTAATCTTATTTACGAGGTATACAGCTGAAATATTTAGTTAATTGAATGGTGCATAATTCTTTTACTTCCATAACAAAATGTTATGTGTCACAGACCCTTAAAGAGGAAAATTTTGTATGTTATATTACCGTATTTCGCTTTTTATAATTTGAATAGTTGTGCAAATTAATGAATTATTTTAAAAACTTGTTTTGATGTTACGCTGTTAATCAAAATAATATATAATATTTTTCTGTTTACATATTCTACAGCTAATTTGATCTCATTTCCAAACAAATTCCAATTTTCAAATGTTTTCATTGGAATGATTTCGTTCTAATAAAAATAATTTAATCGCAGATTTGTTTCATTAATCATTTAGAGAAGAAACGCTACGGAAGTCTGTAACTTTTAAATGCCATATATTGGTTAAAAAAATAAGAAAATAAAATAATTGAACTAGTTAATATCAGTAAATATAAAACGCGACCACTATGCGTGGATATTTACTACGCATTACATTTAATGACATCCTAACAAAGAGGTTATTATTTATTAAATAATAATGGCGCTCCTTTAATTTAACCATGTTAGATGTTCATTAACCCGGAGATTTTTTTTTTCATACTAGTTCAAAACATTCCATACGTATTGTATGGGAGAAATGTAAATCTCACTTATACACCACCTCATTTATGAGATTTTTCCACTCATACGACGATTTTTGTGATCCCAGCTTCTTCTGTAGGAACGCCATAATAAATTCATTCATTGATGCACCACTCGAAAAGTAAATAATTCACTTATGATCCATTTTTTTAAATATTCGTTTTGTTTTTAATTGCATTTCTTGTTGTTATTTTCTGTACCGGGACAAAAATTTGTTTTTTCTTTCTTCAATTTTTTTTTGTGATTTTGTTTCCAGCATAACAGTTTTAACAAGCGATGTCGGGCCTATAAGCTATCGATGGATGTTTTTCATCCAAAAGATTACGTCTTTTGCACTGAAGACACTTTTTTGTAACACCAAAACACGTGTGTGAAATAACTAGTAATTGTTTGTGCTTTGTTAATGTTGTTTTCAGCAGTTTTTTCACCGAATGACAATATGTTTTTACGTTTGAAAACAACATAAAGTGGAGATATAAAACGTTTGAGATGATTGCATGTTATACAATAAATTATTACATTATTATTTTACAAATAGTTTGGTATTGAGCTTGTATACTAGGGTGGAGCGAGAAAAATGAATTTTTGATTTTCGTAAACCGGTACCTTTCATTTACTGTGAATGAGGATAAGTAACAATTCTGTAAAATATTTCACTTTTGCGACGTAATCTTTAGTCTGCGCATTTGGCCTAAAGTTTTGAAATTTTCGATTTTTTTTAGATTTTTCAATTTTTTTAAAAAATATTGCAAATGATAAAACTAGTGACGGGTGGTTATTAAATGGAAGAAAAAGCTTTGAAATAGACAAGGAATTTTTTAAAACCATTTTAGAATATGATTTCAGTTCGTGCATTACGCTCAAACTTCATCAAATTTCCCAAAATTTCTGATATTTTCAACATTTTTTAACTCAGTATGTCCTCTCAATATTCGCTTGAAGTGTCTTCAAACCTGTTTTTATTCATTTTTTTATTACTTTGAACCCAGCAACTCTTCGCTAGCTCGTGTGGAGCTACCCAGGACTCACCACAAGGAGGTGACCGCACTTCTAGTCCTACACGTGAACCCTTCCTTCCAACCAAGGCGAGCACGCATTTACATTTTTTAGATACGTCTTTCACAGTTAAATTGTTCCTTTGTGTCGTAAATTGATCAAATATTTGTGTCAGATATCCTGGTTTTCACTAAACGTTTTCTTTTCCTGTGATTATATACCAATTTTGAAGAGCTTGTGATCTATTTGATAGCTCTTTCAACTGATTGAGTCTTGAATGGCAGTTTAAAAAGAGCGCATTCAGAAATCATATTTAAATTCTCAGCTTCCATAATCTTTGTAAATATTGTGTTAAATTACCTGTAAAAGGTGGCTTTGTAATTTCCACATCATGACAAGAAATCATATCGATGTATACTGACTTTTAATTTATGTATGTAATGTATAAAAATAGATTTTTATCTATTTTTGGGATCTGAAGCGTTCTCACTTGTTTGCTTGTTTGTTTTCTAGTCTTTTAAAACAAGTTTCTTTATATGCTTTCTCTTATGAACTAACTAGATTATTTCCCGGCGTTGCCCGGGTGCTTATTAATACAACATAGCTCTAAAAAATATTTGAATGAATTCTATCCACATGGGAATATAAAAACTTATTTCATGCTAAAATGAAATAGTGCTGAGTCTTAAATTGATAATTCATTGTTAATCGTAATCTTTGTTGGAAAATACTCCTATTTAAATGTGTTACATTTTATCAATTTGTATGCTTAAAGTCTTATCTCTATTACTCTATCTATTCATAATTGAAAGAAAATGGCCATTTTGAGACAAAAGATTTGAATTTTGAGCTTTTTGGATTTTTTTTAAATTTCAAAACCCCCGCCTATGTGAATTCTAATGCATCAAGGAACCTCTGTGCCAAGTTTGTTGAAAATCCGACGAGAACTATGAATTTGTATAAGGAACAAACATACATACATCCATTTATGTATATATATATATATAGATATCGATAACAGCATATGTCTTGGGTGCAAAGTATACATTGTTTTGAATAGATGTGAATACAATTTTCTGCTTTTTCCCGGAGAGATAATCTTTATAATCTCACACAAATTCATAGCTAAATTAGTACCGTCTGCACTTCATCCTAAAAGAGCAAGGACACTTTTACCGCGAAAGTTATGAACTCTTTTAAAAATTATAGTCTAAAGATTATGTTAACTGTAGTCAACATCTGGCTTGGGAAAGCTTTCTTGGACTTCTGTTTCATATTTTTTTGGATATTTTTCCAGTCAAAATTACCTTGCTCATCTCATGAAGTTACTGTTGCTCAGTACTTGAATCATTTTTATTGTAAAAATCAATCTGATCAATGACAAATTCTATAGGTTCATATTGAACTGATTTGAAAGTATAACATGTTGTTTAGCTTCGTCCAACAGGCCCAAAAATCACTTTGGTCCACTGGTAGGTCCATCTAGCTTTTGCAAAAAATGCAGCAAATTAAGTTCATTCAAATGTAATTGGCAAATGTCCCATTACAGAGGTCTACCAAGTTTTTCTTCCAGTTTCCGTATTACACCTTTGTATTTTCCTGTCTCTGTAGTGCATCCATCAAAACCAATGCAAACAATATCCTACTCAAAGAAACAATTTATTGTTCCTGACTTGTCTAAGAAATGTAAATGTGTGCTCTCATTGGTTGGAAGCAAGGGGAGCTCGGGTGGCACCCAAAGTGCGGCCACTTCCTCGTGGTGAGTCCTGGGTAATTTCAATGAGCAAGCAAAGAGTTGAGTAGTTCAAAAAAACAACAAATTGATTAAGTAAATGTTTCGAAGGCACTTTAAGTAAATATTGAGAGGAAATATTGAATTATAAAGTTTCTGCTCAATATTGAAAATATCGGAAATTTCTGAAAATTTGATGAACTTTGGGCCTAATGCGCAGACTGAAATCATAATCTAAAATGGTTTTAAAAAATTTCTTGTATATTTCAAACCTTTTTCTTCCATTTAATAACCACCCGTCACTAGTTTTATCATTTGCAATATTTTTTTAAAAAATTTGAAAAATCTAAAAAAAATCAAAAATTTCAAAACTTTAGGCCAAATGCGCAGACTAAAGATTACGTCGCAAAAGTGAAATATTACACAGAATTGATACTTATCCTCATTCACAGTAAATGAAAGGTACCCGTTTACGAAAATCAAAAATTCATTTTTTTCGATCCACCCTATTGTATACAATTATGGTAGACAAAATCCTGAAACCAACCAGAAATCCGAATTCGGGAATAATTTTTAGGTAAAGTATTTATCTAGGTTATAAATGTTATTAGTCATATTTCATAAGATATTTTACTTGCAAAGTCATTTTACTGTCATTTATGCAGTCCCCAACATTTTTAACGCAATTATGCTAATCTGCATGTATTGTGACAAATGTCATTATTATTAATGAAACATTCTGAATTTGTTCAATCAAATAACAAACGATCCTTTATGAATGCGCATGACGCCGTTAGTAATTTTGAAGACCATGTCTCCTTGTCAAACTCCTTTAAAAATTATCGAAAATAAATAGTTTATAAATTATATTCTACCATGTTATTGAAACGTCGTAGTCTTAACATAATCAAAAAAGGATTAAAAAAAAGGTTGGAAAAGTATGCTGAAACCTCGTTTTGAAAACATCGTAAATTAAATACATGATGAATGTGAATCTCTTTTCATGCTGTCATGCATCAGCTTTTGTTCAAGATTATATTTCAATTGAACATTAAGAAAATATGATGTCATTTATTATCTAATTAATTTCTATTTGAAGAATAAGGAAATCAAATGTTAGTAGTTTTGCGGGTTAGTAGGTTATTAGTTGTAGGTTTGCATCTGATATGGACCATGCAGACACATATGTGCTACCAATAAACACAAAGTTTCTTGAATCATTTTCACTAAACTTGATATAGATGTGATATAAGTCACCACTTAATAATTTAATGAAAAAAAATCCATAATATACAACCACGTTTGTGTTCCTTATATTTTTTTAATTAAATCCAATGCCTGCGTTAAAAAAGATCTTATGATTTTGCAATCCAAGTTAGTAGAGCACGTCGGGTGAAGGTATCATATGAAAAGAGCATTCTCCTATTGCAAATATTTCCCTTTGCAGTAAATCAAGAATGCGTACCAACTAGTGAAATCATAAGCATAATTTAATTGTTTATTTCAAAAACCAGTTAACAGACAAAATTTCTAAGTTTGAGAAAACATTTATACCTTCACATCAAATTATTTAATCTTGACTACAACACTTTGACTAAAAGAAATATATCGAAATATGTGTACGTTTCATCTTATTGTAATGTTTATAGTAAATGTTAAAAAGGAGATTTAAAATACATTTTTGAACTTTTAGAGATTGCCTGTTGATTGGTTTTTGAAATAAACGGTTCAATTACGGATTTGATGCAAAGGAACTTCCGATATTGATAACTCACCGATAACGATAACTGCAATAGAATATGGCTACCTAGTCCATGATTCTGACTGTATGTTCACTACATCTACCCAGAAAACAGCAGGGTTTCAAGCATTGCAATAGCCAAGTACAATAAATGACAAAAATGCAAAAAGTATGAAAAATGAAAATTTTGTTCTAATTATCTTCTCACCGCAACCATTTTCTTCACACTGGTAGCTGAAATTAATCGAGTACACAAACGATAGTCCATCACAAGGGTGCGGCTTATAACGTAAAGTGAAGATAAAGATTTGGTTATGAGTTATTTCCAATAAGTAACAGCTTATAACATTAGCCATTCCCTTTAATCATACGAATATGCAAACGAAAATACGAATAAGCAAACGGTTGTTTCTATACCGTGAAAATAATATATTTCCATGGTATAGAAACAACTGGCTGAAGCATGGTTTTAAACGATAAAACAAATTAGCCTGTACTTTGAATGATAGGGTTCTAAAATTAACAGTGCGTAAGTTGGTAATTTGTAACAGAAATTATTACACCCCAGAAAAAGATATTATTGTTCAGATATTATTGTTTGTTATTATATTTTTTCCCTTTGACTAGATTAAAAAAAACTAATACTATTAAAAAATTGATTTTCATAAATATACCAGCGCAGCAGCAAAATAAATTTATATAAAGCAGTAAAAGTAATATACCACGCCCAAGTTCTGCAGCAGTACGATCATTTCTCTTTATTTTATCGATGCTATTATTCGTCGCAGTAAAAGTTTCCCCAAGACTCCACCTTTTACTATCATATGCGTCATGATTGTTTAGAAACGAATGGAAAGCTAAACAATGTTGACGTTTACGCCTAACCTTAAAAACTACTATTCTAAAGTGAAAAATAAACGTTTTTCCACTTTTATAGAATGTAATGGTAAAAGGTGCTGCTTCAGAAAGATTCCAGCACACTGCAGGATCAAATTTATTTTTGGAAGGATCAATTGCTTACCTGATTTCTTTAAGTGGTTTAAAGCCAGCACGTGTAAAAATGTTAGCAGTTTTCAATAGTGACTTTTCATAAATTATGTCAAACGCTTTTCCAACAAATTTGATCCTCCTCACCCCTTCATCACGAAGTTCTCACTTTACCTTGTCCCCTCTCCTCTCCTTGTAACATATCACAAGTGTGATAGGTTACAAGGTTTATGAAAAACAGTGCTGTTTTTCATAAACATATTGCTTTAAAAAATGTGTGATGTCACGTTTCTTGTTTCCCCATTCATCCCTATTGTCATAAACTATCACAATATTACGAAATTCTAACCCCTCAAAGAGATACATCATGTTGCTGCTGCTTATGTTCCTCGGGTAAACGAGCCCGATTAGATTAATCGATTTAAGGCAGGAATATATACAGCTTTCGTTTTCACGAGTATGAATAAGGTGAAAGTACGTTTTAGCTCTGCAGACTTGCCATAAGGACCCATTTTTAGGGCAGGCAGCCATTCACAACACCCACACTTACACAGAGAAATGACGAGGAGAGAAAAGTAAATCCATGACCAGGACAGGATACAAACCCGGGACCTCTCCATCCGTGTCAGATTTATCTGAACACTAGACAAGATGACCGGCAGTTACCTCTTCGATGGACTTCAACATGGATTCTGCTCTGACAAGTTTTAACTTAAAAATGCTTGCACAACATTGATTTTTTTTTAAATTATTTAATAGGAACTGGATGCAGATCAATGAAACAAAAGGTCCACACCACGACGACCTGTAATCAATAACCCCTTAAAATATCATTTCTATGTGTATACTCATTCATGTTCTATGATATCACTACATGTGGGTGTAAAGCTTTAGAAAGTTATTTGTGTTGTTTTGTACTTCGGGCGTAATGAACTTATATAGAACTGCAAATATTTTAGTCTACTTATTTTAGCGAAATATTTATGCTTAATGTTGATAAAATGTGATAGGTAATCACCTCAATTGAAGCAAACGACGTTTTCTGTGAAATAAAGGTATGAATTTTGTGAGTGTGATTATGAGTGTGCCAGTCCTTCAGTTCGGAATAACTTGTGAAAGAATACTCTTTTCCCTCTCAGCAACTACATAGTTGACTCCTTTTATGTCTCTAATGAATCGAGTTTGTGCACCTCATAATTGCATTACTTTGCCTTTTCGTGGTCGACAATTCAATTTCCATATTTTTATTTACGCTTTTCTGATGTCAAGCGTAAATATAGTGTGTATAGAGTGAAATAGAGCACTAAGTTTCGAAGCAAATAATGTACGTCTTGATTGCATTTAACACTTCTTTTATCAAGGTAAATATAAAAATATAAATAATTTGGGTTAAAAGAATATGTAAGGACGGAATGTTTATAATTATTGTTCATATCAGTTCAACAAAATTACGCTAGGTGACTGAGTCGCTTTGTGATTTTTGATTTCTTAGCGCGGAAACAAAATCAGGCCATTTCCTAAAGAAAACGTTAAGACTCTTTTCTTTTTGTATTAAATTTTTAAAAGAAAGAAATGCAGTTGAGTTGTTAAAACTGAAAAGGATATATGTATATGGAATACTAATAAGCGTATTTGAGGTGTAATGTAATAATATCTCAGCATAACCTAAAAAATTTTATGGTGCGGCCAAAAAGAATAGTAATTAACCCCATAGTATTTTTAAGTTGTTTCTACCAAAATTTCGTTAAATATCACCAATGTCGTTGCTTTAACACAGGAATTGGAATCTTATTTTTTTCGCCAACTTTGACAAAACTTTCTTGGAGACCAAAATCTCGGTGACGTATCACCACGGCTTGCAAAAAAAAAAAAAAACCTTACAACTAAACATTTGGCGATATTTCGCTAAGTGGTTTCCAATTTAAGATTTTTACTTCAGTGTAGTAAAAGCTTCACTTATGTAGACTTATTACTTCAGTCTACATAAAGGCCGTGGGTAGATTCAGACATAGATAGAGAACAGGACATTCCTAATTACAAAATAAACTCTTGAGTTTTCAAACTTGTCCTTAATATTGCACACCAATGTATTTACTTTTAGTGGACCGGTATTTTTTTTCTTTTTGCGAAGACGTCAACGTGCCAAGTCTATAGCGATAATAAAATTCATGTAATAAAGCCAGGTTATTAAACAAATGAATACACAGTTGAACCTCGTTAAAACGAACTCCAATGGACCTTTAGAATTAGTTCGTCTTAACAGTAGATTTTACCGACGGACAATAAACAACAAAATAAGGACTGGGATTGCAAATGTAATTCGATTTAGCAATACTTTGTTTTAAGCATGCTCGAACTAAAAGGTTCGACTGTACCAACAGTTTTAAGTATTTATGTTTTCTAATTTTCAGAAAGCAGTTTTAAATGCACAAGTGTCTTAGGTGCAGAAAGTTGTGTTTTCATTACGTCTGTGGACATCACCTCCGTAGACACAGTATGTCCATATACTCAACACTAGCTCCAAAACTCGAGTGGCAGCCTTTAACAAATAACTAAATTAACCAATGCGGCTCAGATGTGAGAAGTCTAATCAGCTATCAACTTTGAACAAAAAGCTACTGTCTGATCTTCTAAAGTAAAACCTTCCGCGTATTTACGCATGCATCAGGTCTTCTCAGATCTTACCAAAATAGCTGTGATAGATAAGATAACAATAAGGGGGGAAATAATAAGAAGCATTTTGAGCCGTATCAAACTACGTAGAACGATGCTAATTTCAAATAGATAGTTCTCTTAATTATGTCAAAAGGATAACAAATGCATGTTTTAAATTGGAAACTTCGACAAGTTCCCACTTGCAACCCATCTACCCTTTTTTTTAAGTGGAATTGTTTGTGAATGCTAGGAGCGGTTTTCACGGACGGACAATAAAGTAATAGTTTTGCATCTATTTTTTTTCACATTTAAATTTCAAGCATTTTAACTACTGACAGTTTTGCCCTGAACAGTTATTTGGTATTGCCACCCTTGATTGCTAAAGCAAAGTACTTCCAACTGCAGATATATGCCATAACTTTGGTATGTTGTTGGAAAAATTAATTTGCTAGATTTGTAGAGTCACCTAATGATCTACTTCAAGATTTAACGTCTGATAACCTACTTGAACTGTGCAAGTTAAGATTGTTAAAGAAAGTGTAGATTTTTTGACCATCTTTTCAATTAATAAAAAACCTAAAAAATTGGTTACTTAAGAAATTGAGAACAAATGTAATGGAGCCAAACTATGTTCTATAGTCGAAACGCCTACTTTGTTTTACATGCTTCTGCTTCAGCGTTGAAAAATAATGAAACAAAAATCGTGATCGTTTGAAACACTCTTTAAAAACTAATACATTCAATTAACTGTGGGAGAAATATGCTGCGCACTAATATCTGCTGCTTTATCTGATCATCCTAATATACTAGATATAATGTCAATTACTTGGACTGAAAAAAATAGCCAACCGCTCGTTAACGTGATGTACGGTTTAGTAGCACTGATTATTTTCTTTAAATCAATTAGTAAGGTTTTTCCTAGAATAACAAAAGATACAAGCAGTCAGTCTGTAAATATAACATTAATTGCATGACATAACGAAATTGATAAATAAAATTTACACATTTTTTGATAGACATTTATGAGAATATAATGAAAAAATCAAGTAGTTTTAACCTCTTTTTCATTGTTTTCCTTTATTTTAATTAAAACTCGTTAAACATAAATCTGTCATCCTTTTTGTATAATTATCGCTGCTCATGTATTACGTTTGATTACATGTGGTGGTATGTTTCTTATGTTATTTTCTGAACTTGTATATTAATCGTTATGCATTTATTATCATTATGTTTTTTTCTGCGTTGTTTGTGACGTTGGTATAAATGGATAATACACCGTATAAAAGTAAAATCCATCAATTTAAACATTTAAATTTGAACTTTTCTGTCAGTCACACTCTGTTTTACCATCAACCATTAGCTTTATGGACAACAGTCAATTAGCAAAATCCATTAACAAACTATCTAGCTTATATCTAATGCTTTCTTGTGATTAGAACAAAGTGGAAATCGGGGCGGCGAAATGCCCTTACGGCTGTTGCGTTAAATAAAACAGTTAATGGATTTGTCTCTTTAATTAATCAGCGTTGCTTACTTCGCAAATATTGGAAAATACTCTTAGTATTCATGCATGATATTACCTACGCAACAGACAATATTTAAGCAAACACGAGTGTTTGGCCTTTCGTTTATACGCACTAAATTTACTTCTGTCAATGGGCTATCAGTCATTTTTCGATTGATGAATATTCATGAAGTAAAGTCATTTTAGCGTGCTTTATTTTCAGATATATATTTAAAATTAATGTATTTGTTTTATAAATTTAACAGAAAGTATTTTCTGATCTCTTGTGGGGACCATAAGGGAAAGTCAAATGGTAAAATATTTTAGCAGTTTGCAGCGCCACCTATCTAGCCATAGTTCAACTATATTTTTGAACATATACTTGATTCCAGTCAAAATATAAATATTTCTGAAGATCAACGAAAAAAAATATTCCAAGTACTTTTCAAAATTATATACTCATATTTTAAATATTTTGTGGTTTTTCAAAAAAAAAAAAATGTTATTCTAAAATGATAAAGCTCTTGTAATTTAATTTTAGGTACATAATAAAAAAACACCGCCAGCTCGGCCATGTCATCTAGACACAGCAGTTTCATCCTCATTATTAATCATCAGTCTGATTTACACAATAACCGAAATTACTCTCCAAAATTACTCTCTCCAAAATTACTAACTTAAAAATCCTCTTATAGAAGCTAAAAGTGCCAAACAAATTGGTAGCTAAAAAAATACCACAGCGTTTATTACAATTTATTGACGGTAACTCTACTTAATACGCAAGCTTTTGCCTTCAATTTACGAGTTGAACTGATAACCATTGCTGCAGTCACTCGATGGTGTAGCTACTACTTAGCTGGCAGCCTTAGCTTCTACCAGAGGATTTCCGCCTCCAGCTCGATTACTGCCTAGGCCAGACTGATGATTCCTAATAAGAGTGAAACTGCAGTATCTGGATTACATGGGCGACTTGTCGGTGCATTTCACGGATTTCTGCTTGATCCCTGGCTTAGGGTAGGTTTAAATTACCACTGAACATCATTTTAAGTAATAATTAAGTTCTACTCATGGCATATGCAAAACTTATCAAAATAATAATAGTAATGTTTTGACTCTGCATATTTAACACTATTATTTAAGTGCACGATGAGCAATGGGGATGGAAAAATTGAAATAGTTTATTTTGTTTACTCATTCATTCTTTTATTAATTTAATTGCGTATTTCTTCATTTATTAATTCCTTTGCATTCTTTTACTTAACAGTTTAGTTATTTATTCATGGCTTCACTTATTTTTATATCCCTTCACTATTTTACTCACTCATTTATTTTTTATTTTTTATCAATTCATTCATTTATTTATTAGTAAAGAATAAATGTCCTATTTGTTAATTTTGAAACAGATACGATATTTGATTCTTTTTTTCTTTGCCCTGCGTCCCCTACTCGATAAATCATACTTACGTTCTTTAAATTACCATGCCAAGAGGAAGAGTATAGTGCATAGCAAAAATACTGCTTTAGAATATCTAAAAAACCTATACTCCGTAATTTCAAAGTATAGTGTAATAAAAGTATGATTGCTTTTAATTTTAAAGAGCATTTATTCATCATGTGCAACTTAAAGTAAAAACATTATCAAAAAGAAACAGTTAAATACAACAAACATTAAACCTAAAAAGTAAATAAAAGCGTTGAGTTGAATATTTTCACATCAATATTATGAGAGTAAAAAAGTATTTCTATGCAATGAAAGCTTTGATTGTCAAAGTATTTCCAATTAAATGATTGGCAAAATGGCGTCAATTAAATACTGTAAACTCGAATTGAATCGTTTATTTCGAAAAGGTAACATCTCTATTTTGATCTCCTCTGTCTTTTTAGAAAATTAAACAGCGCACGGTTATATTTTTGAATGTCATAATCAATGAAAAATTGTTTTTAGTTAAGTACACAATTACTGCAATAATTTACCAAATAACCATTGATTATGACATTCAAAAATATAACCGTGCGCTGTTTAATTTTCTAAAGAGACAGAGGAGATCAAAATAGAGATGTTACCTTTTCGAAATAAACGATTCAATTGTGTTATCTGTTATAGCCACAACTTTATTTAGATTAAATCAAAATGCATTTCTAGTGTCTATTGGATTGAATAATGTCAACCTCGCTCAATATTTTTCAAGGGCAAAATGTCAAGAACGCATTTAATAATATCTTAAACTAATAAACATTTTTGATGTGACCAAGAAGAAGGTAAACTCGATTTGCATACTATTACATATTTGCTTCATATACATAAAAAAGGGAACTACTACAGCCAGAAATTTTATTAAGGAGATTCCAAATGTTCTACTAGTAAATAATATTTTTACGCTCTTCTACCAATCAATTTGTATTAAGAACACACACACACAAACAAAAAAAAAAAAAGTTAAAGTAAAAAAAGTTGTAAGGGAAATGTTTCTAAGGAATTATATATTAAAATTATTTCAATAAGAACATTTAATAAATATTTAGGTTTCAGTGCAACAACATTGAGCACTCTGTTTCGTATGTTAAGTTATTCATTAATTTATTTATGTATACAAATACATTTTTTCAGAGCTCGTTATTTCTCGGGAAAATAGAGTTTAGTTGTTGTACAGAGCCAATTTTTTTCATGATTTAGAAATGTGCATCAAACGTGATGGGATAATTACTTTTTTGGTCTTATTCGCTAAGCTATGAATATTAAATAAATTAAGAAAACTTGAAATTGGCGTTTTGCAAAAAAAAAAAAATCATGCGGGCATTCAGTCAGACGTCCGTTTTTTGTCTAACTTTCCTAGCCGAGATCATAACTCTGTTATACACCACCAACTCGGCTCTTTCGATCTATGGACAGCTGTTTCGAGCTTATTGTGCTCTCATCAGCATGGAATACGAAAGTAGTCGAGTTGGAGTCAAAAATTCTCTTCTAAAGCAAAGAGAGTCACAAAAACTGGTAGCTAATGTAAAATTAGAGTACTAGCGAGCGACCGCACTTGGTAGGGGAAGACCGCCTATATTGGACCACTGCTTAAATTGGACCTCGGGCTTAAAATTTAGTACAGAGATCTGTGCTACACTTTAACAGTAGAAATACAAAGTTTTAGGAATAAAACCAATGTGTATGAAGTTTCACCACGCTTCGAACTGTTTAGCGTGAGTTACGGCTAGATTTGTGTTGAAAACGTGTGAAATCTTATTTCGCGGACTTGTTTCTAGAAGGATAACTCAAAAACTTGCGAGTTGAGGTAAAATGCTGTTACATTATTATAATCCGTGTTTAATAAGGATTACATCGATGTATTTACATGCGCGATTGTGATAATTTTTATCAGAGATATGAACTGAAGAATAGTAAATGGCGTGTTTTCCTTTATTGGACCAAAAAAATTTTCTTATATTGGACCGGTGGTCCAATTTAAGAATATGATTTTTAACAAGACTTTTTATTAATCGTAACATAAAATAAGTGACTCATCTTATTTAATAGAGTAGTTAAAATTATTTTAAGCATGCTTAACAACCTATTCACGATATTCATTTAAACTTTTTTATCAAGCACATTTTTGTCAAGCAGAAGCTGCGACTTCTTAAAATGTATGTTTTTTTTTTCTCTTCATCTATTAAGCTGAAGTTTCAGGCTGTTAAACATAGTTATTAACTTAAATAAAATTGTTGCTGGTTTACTGAGAGAAAAATATGAAATTCTTCGATATTTTGGAAAAGATTTTAAAAGGAAACAATTTATATGCTACTAAAATGTTCAATGTAGATGAAGCGGGTCTTTTCACTGTTCAAAAGCCCCAAAATATATTGACGTATAGAGGCAAACACCATGTTGAGCAGTAATGAGTGGTGAACAGAATTTCAAGCCCCCCATGCTTATCTTCAAAAGATTACGTTCCATGTATGAATTTACCGTAAAAGCTTCCCCTGGTGAGAAATATTCTTATTCAAAAAAAAGGTTGGATTACAAACGATAATTCACACAGTTGATACAATATTTCATCAAAACTGTTATTCCAAGCAATGTAAAAAGAATGTCCTTCTATTAATGTATAGGCACAGCACTTACATAAAGAACATTGATGCAATAAACTTGACAACGAGAACGATAAAATAATGCTTTCTGTTTAAGCACATCATGCACGTAAATGTGGTTTTTATCAATCTCTGTCTATATATTTTAATCGAGCATGTGATACATGGAGGCGAGAACATCCAATGAGATCCATTATCTAATATCGCATAGGAGAACTGTAGAGTAACTCTTATGGGCAAACCGCAATCAAGGCCACGACAAATACTGTGAGTTGATTCCAAAGAAACGGAGTTTGGCCTGTTTATTGACATGTGTTTAATGATATTGACTTGGCTGCAGCAGAATTAGAGGTAAGTAGTCCAGATAAAACTACTCAAAGTGAACAGGTTACATGTTCGGTGTAAGTTGTGCACCATGTACAAGAACTAGCTATGACTTAACATGATTAAGTGTATGAAATGCCATCGGAGAGTTTATCAATACTGCCCAAGTGAGGCAGAAAAAAAAAGAAATTTTATTGCAAATCCCCTGGAAAAAAGCTGTATAGTTCAAATATAAATCATTCAATGATTTTCTGGTACGGTCCAATTTAGGAAGCGCATGGTTCAATTTAGGCGCATATATTCCTAAATTGGACTTCAGCAACTTTTTATAAGATAATTTTTAGAAAAACAATTTTCATATTTTCAGAAAATATAAGCTCCAAGGGCGGTTCCAGATTAAATTTAGCTTACGATGTCCTATTTGGCATTTTTGTTTTGCTTCACATTGAGAGACACAGGCCTCCTGTTCTTAGGGGGTCCATTATAGGCGGTCTTCCCCTACGGTACAACTCGTAAATTTTTTAGGCAGAGCTCAAGGTATAAAGCAGTGAGTAACGGCCTTTAAGCAAGGGCAAAGGCAGAAACATGCAATACACCGCCAACTCGGCTATTTCGATCCATTCGAATGGATGAAATGAATGGATGGATTTATGGATCGAAATAGCCGAGTTGGCGGTGTATTGCATGTTTAGCGGTGTATTGCATGCTTAGGGGCGGTTACTCACTGCTTCATAACTCTGTTCTCTATTATTAGCTTTTTTTTAGCACGTTTATTGATTTCTTTTAATTGTTCCTGTTTTGAAGAAAACTCTCGAAAAAGGTTTTTCAATGCTAAGTTAGCAAAATGTATTTTTAAAAAATTCAATTTTTCATAGGTCATATTGATGTAAATGCCATGATATCCTAGAGCTATTCTATAATATTTAAGTTTTCCCCAAGAACCCACTTATTATTTTAAACCACTTAAATATTAAAAGAAAGAGTGACTAAAAGAAAATATTGCTACAAATAACAAAAACAAGTACCTATAAAACCCTATCAGCAACTTCATGGTCATTAATTTTCAATAATTTGATGAAAACAATAACTCAAATATATGTGATTATTCCACAGAAATCCTTGAAAGAAATCCCTTTTCTTTCTGAAAACAAATTGCTTTGCTTGGATCAAGTAAGTGCACTAAAAGACAAAATATTTGTCTATTTTCATTTAAAATTCAACATTTGAAGATATGTATTCATTGGCTTCTTAATATAAAGCGTGTTTTGCATATAAGATGTTGCAAACACACCCAATGGTGTGTTGAACGTCTTTCATGCGAAAAGAAAAAAAGAAGATTTTTCTTTAATGAGTATTTTCATCTTTTTCATCTTTTCCGCACGTGAACGGGTAATTTGAATTTTCTTTCTTTCCTATTTACATTTTGCAGCTAAAAAAAGAAAATTGGTTTCTTGCTTTAGTTCAATGTTTTGTTTGAAAAACACGCGGCTCCTCTTAACGACATACCGTTTGCACTCTTAGAAAGAGAGAATCATTAAGGGGAAAAAGCACTTAGTGACAAAATATACATTACTTAATCCTTTGTTGCAGGTGTGACATTTTTGAGTATATATTTGCTCTTAGAATTTTACTTTCAGAATTTAAACTTAGGATTTTACTTTTTATACATTTCCGTATAACGTATAATTAACCATTATATATCATAATATCAAACTATTAATTTTCTAAAAAATACTTTGCTTAAAAAAAATTATCTGCTAGAAAATTTGGAAAGACACCTACTGAGGAGAGATGCAAGTTTGTTGTTAGGATTTCTATGCGTCGATAGTTGTCAATACTGAGCCACTTGTGTGAAGAGTTTGGTCTGACATCGGGTGTGGCTTTTGAATTTAATCGAATTAAGCATCATTAATCGGTGTTATTTTTGCATTTGCTGGCAATTAACGTATTGAGTACAAATTTTATGTTATATATATTCCGTTCCTCGTATCTAAAGTTCATAAACGTAATTGTTATTTTAAGTAAGATATTAGCAGTATAAGCGTGTTACGCATTTTGTTGCACATAGGATGCATGTAGAGGTGGCTATATAACACTGTAGCAATAGGAATATAATGGTGTGTAGTATCGTGTGTGGTATCTTCCCCCTTATACTTGGGGGAAGCCACCAAATGATTGAGAAATTAATAAAATGTACTTTAAATAATTTTTAAATATATAACAATATATACGAGGGTTGTTTTTTTTCAGCATTCGTTAGGCTATAAAAAATAAACGGATTCAAATTTTAAAAAAATATATTATCAAAGGTAAGGTAAAATCCTCTACATTTCTCTACATAATCACCATGACGATTGAAGCATTTGTTTTATCTATGAACGAGCTTTATAATAGCCTCCTCGTAGAATGTTGCCGCCAATGATTGGAAGTAAGTTGTGACAGTGTCTTTGGGTTTCACGCCACTTCGGAAACTCGATGCCTTTCCAGACCCCAAGCAGGATCTCCAAGTCCTTACTTCAGTTCAGGGAACACATGTAAGTCACTTGGTGCTCAGTCGCATCTTAATGGTGGGGTGTTCAAAAATGTCCAATTGAATGCATGAAATTGCTGGAGGAACCGTTGGATTACACAAGCGCTATGATGACAGGCATTACCATACCCCCTGCTTAGGGGCAAGGGCAATGACGCTTCAATCCTGCTTGGGGGACATTGCCCTTTCCCTGCTTGGGGTTTGGAAAAGCATCGGGCTCCAAATTGGCGTGGAACCCAAAGACACCGTCAAAACTCACTTCCAATCATTGGCGGCAACATTCTACGAGGAGACTATTATAAAGCTTGTTCACAGATAAAACAAATGCTTCAATTGTCAAGGTGATTATGTATAGAATTGTAGAGGATTGCACCTTAGTTTTGATAATATTATTTTTTTTTAATTTGAATCCATTTATTTCTTATAGCTTAACGGAGGTTGCAAAAAAAAAAAAAAAAAAAACCTCGTATTATCGTATAAATTTATTTAAAAATAACGATATTTAAATGCAAATAATGACAAAAAAAAACATAATTTCAACTAATAATGAATAAAACGACAGAACATAAAATAATATTGATGGAATTTTCATCAAGCAAAAGTTATTTAGCCACAGTTAAATAACTTTTTTTAACACAAAAGATTTCATTTATTTTCTTAATAAGAAGACTATACTAAAGTTCTTATTTACTTTCACACTAATACTACAGTTTCATACTATTTCCATACTCCGTGTATATGCTGGAACCCATCTCCGAAATCGGACTATCCATTGGAGTATCCGGAAAAATAATTGCTTCACAAATGGATAGCTGAGAAAAGCGCTAATTACGAAATTGTGAAGTATTTCGGAATTCACCCGCTTGAATTTAATCATTTCCTGCACCAGAAAATTAATCAGTGGCGATCCAAGTCCGATTGTCCACTTTGAGGATGAGTGAAACACCTTCACATCGATAAAAAGAGACAAGTAAAAGTCAGAAAACGATCGTTTTCACTTCTAAATATTTGATTAAATAATATTAATAAAATGAGTATAAGTAAAACATAACAAAATTATACAGAATGCTACAAGTTAGGGAAAATGCAGTTACTCATTTTTGCATGGTCATAGCACTATGATGTTGTCTATACAAACTTGGCCCGAAATTCGGAATGTTAGAGAAGCTGTACTCCAGAAACAATTTTCAACCGACTTAAGACATTTTCATATCTGAAAAAGACGTTCCGAATTTCGTACACTTACTCCTTGAAATAAGGAAGCATTGGTTTTGTGCACTGCAAGTGCAAAAATAAAATAATGTGACAGTAAGAGATGTAAGTATGCATCATCTTGCATCAGATGTAAGTCCATTAGTTTCGCCTAAATGCATTGTTTTACCTTTACTCATTTCATTTCATTAATTTAATGATTTCTTAAGAATTAAAAACGATCATTTCATAGTATTCATTTGGCTTATTTATCGATGTGAAGTACCCGTGCGTAAAACTTAAAATCAGACTTAAATCAGTATTAACTCGCCGAATCGCGAATTGATAAAATTTAAGTGAGCAAACTCCAAAATTATTCACCATTTCGGGGTTTAGCTCCATCGTATACATATAATCATAACCAGTTAAATATTGAAAAATTACGTATATATATTTTCATGATCTTATTATTGCGAGTTTCAATGTATTAATCGAAAAAGCCTTAAATGTGACGACTTCCCGCTTAGCAGTTCGTAAATGTACAAAGTTTTTTTTTCTTTTTTCCAAAATTGGATACTTTATATTAAGTTAAATAATAGTTACTTATATTCAAATGTAAAAAATAAAAAAAATAAAAACCCCCTTTTTCATTCCTAAAGTTTTCTTTATTTGCGTTTTATCAATTTATCGGTCTAATTCATTGCGCATCTTTTTAAAGGTTTGTCACTCAACCACGCTCTCAACAAAGTGGTAAAAAAGACTCTCTAACAAAGTGGTCTGAACAAGGTCTTAACAAAGAGTTTAAATGGTCTTGTCCTTTAAAGTGAGCGATGTAAGGCCCGGACTGTAAAGAAATCTGAGGAAAACTGTTCGACGACTAAAAAGAAGCTATGCTTGATTGCTTTAAAATTCCAAACTTGACTTCGAAAATGATTCTTCGAAAAAAAGAAGCAATTCTCTCGTATTTCATAGGGTTTTTTTTTATTGTTTAAATAAATTTTACGATATAGGTCATAATTTAGTAACGAGATAACTAAGACATTAAACGGTATAGAATATAATGCCAGGAAAATGCCTAATGGTGATTGAATTATAATTGAAGAATATACAGCAAAAATGTCTCCAATTCCCATTAAAGCATTAGAAGCAATTGCTGTTTTCTTCTAAATGTAGGAGTTAGGTTACGGTAGTTGCTTAACTATTATTATCAACCTATTTTATGAATATATGTTCATCTTAACGCTCTTACTAGAATTTAGGATGCATTTTATCATTTTAAATGGACATTTTCACTTGAGCGCTTTATTTTTTTGGTTTCTTGGGCATCAGTGATATTTCACTGCATTTGTATCTTCATCAGAAAGAAAACAGTAATTTCACCCTTTTTTACCTTTGTATTCTATTTTGGAGGCGCATGCGCGATTTAAAGCGTTACGTTTTTTAATTATTTTCAAAAATTTAGAATGATAATACACAACTTTAACTTTTGCTGTTAGAATTGGCTTACATGTATTGAAAATACTCATATTTCGACCAATCCTAATATACTTTCACAGCTTCACTTCGTGTAGAGATATGTAGAGAGTAAAGTTTTGAGTTAACTAAGGATTAATATTCTATCTGCACAGTTACAGTAAAATTAGTTTTTTTTAATGTTAAGTTCTATATAGGACATTTATTCAAGGAAATATTTAAACTACACTGCAAAAAAATCGCACAAACTTTACGATTTTAAACTGTCAGCTGGGTTGCTTGAGTGAAATCGTAAAAGTTGCAGAGTATATCGTAAATACAGCCAAGACCGCTTATTAGAATATCGGTTAAAATAATATTTCGCTTAATGTAATACATTTTCAATGTACCAAATCATTGTAATGTATTACTTTGACCCCGGATAATAGAATATCCAACTTCCGCAAAATGGCTATTCCATTTGCGGGTTCGACTGTATAACGGTTTTTTACCATACAAGGACACATTTTTCTCTTAAAAGATACGGAGTAGATCCGTAAACACGACTGTTTTTCTCCATACGAGAACCGGGGTTTCAATGTTTATTGATATGCAAGACAACATATAAATATTTATGCCATTGAGAGAGGAAATAAGAGCGCTGGTAGGGATCGCACCCACGACCTATAGGCTTCTTTCTACCACAGAGTTTGGAGACCCCCAACTCTGAGCTGAGCTCTTCTGTTGTCGATTAAGAATAGTGCGCAATCAACGTGTTGCCAATTGCTGAAGGACGAACAGCTTTACCAAGTCCCAATTTTACTAACAAGATGTTGAAAACTATAAAATATTTGCTGAAAAATAGGAGCAAGTGCAGAAAAATTACTAAAATTAGTTAGAAAAGAGAAGGTTTTTGCATATAAGGCAATATGAAGATAAATATATTTTAAATTGACGGTTTAAACCGTTCATGGCTGGAGCGGAAAACGGGAAAAATCCGTTTGGTCAACTTGATGGGTTTAAATCGTCAAATATACGTTAAAAGTTCACGGAGGGTTTCAGGTTTCAGGATCATAAATTCTATCAATCAGAACGTGACATACATAAGATCAAATTTTATCTGATATTAGATCCAAAAGATGATTGATGGCCGACTTGCTGGGATAGCGAATTTTATTAAAATCAGACTGTGCCGGAAAGATAAAAGTATGTCGAGTCTTTTCGTAGAGCTTGCAATACAATTTATTTTGCTACCAGAAATAATTCTAAAAATAAAAAAATATTAATAAGAGGATTTTACTCTGAAGTGTCATTGATTTTTAAATCATTCACTCATCATTTTTAAAAAATATTTCTACTTTATGAAACTATTCTTAAATCAATTTTGCTTCCTTTACATTTATCGCTAAGCCGATCAAATAACGGTTACAACAAGTCAACTGAATCAATTTTGAATGAAAATTATGCAATCCGTCAGTTTTATCATAATGGTTTTTTCAATAAAATTCGAAGTTCAAAAGCATTTTTAAACTTCTTTAATATCAAACTTCTGTTCTTATGGGTTTTTCAGTTGGTTGTCATGGTGAGGAACTAAAGTAGGAAATGGTACAACAATCAAGATGCACATTGATTTTCACTTTCAGTTGCTTTTCGGAAAATGTTTTCTGCTGCTTTCAAGTACTCGATTGTACAACGATAAGAAACATTACATTATAGGAGTAGTATTATATGAAGTAAATTATCTTCCTATAAGGGAGGATAAAGGAAGGAAGATTTCTTAAAATGATAACTCACAAGACAAATATCCGTTATTTAAGGACTTCCTAAATTTCCGTACAAGGTATGATTAAAATTTTAGTTTTAAATGAAACGTGAAAATCTCAGAAAAAATACATGATGTAGCAAGCATTAAACAGTACAATTTTACTTAAGGAAAAAATAATATGGAAATGTACTCCGTATTCCAGTTCAAAAAATAACATGTAGCAGTGCGCACTTTTTGACTGTAAAATGTGTATACAATTTTAATATTAAATTTTAAGTGATACCATATATTTCCTTCAGAACCTAAATCTAATTTTAAAACAAAAGTGTATTTATTATTTTTTTAAATTGTAAAAATTAGTGTCAAATGTTACCAAATTTTTGGGAAAACTTTTTTTTAGCATACAGTTGTTTTTAAGTGGGTTCCGATCATAAAATTATTTATATGCACAATAAACTTCCACAAAAGTTTTATGAAGTAGGTTAAAAAACATTTTGAAATATAATGCAAATAGAAAACTAGATTTTGGAGAAAAAGGTCAAAACAGCTGCAGTAGACAGCAATTGTGCTGGGGATTGATTCCATTTTTTGAGATAACGCGAAAAGATTTTCATATGGTAATAAATGAGGTACCAAACTGTTCAGGATTACATTATACATAATGTATATTTTTCCCCAGAAAACCAAAGATTTTGAAGTTTACGAATCCTTAGACATCTTAACTGCTTAGAAAAACATAATTTTTTATTATTTGGCTGAAGATCTATAAATTAAAAACGTGAAGTGAAAATATAATTTTGATGGAATACTTTTCCTCATGTATGTGATCGTGAAAAAAAAGGAAGTTCTTTTTGAGTACTACAGTAAATATCCAATAGGAGAAAACACTAGTTTTAAGGAAATTCATTTATTTTTCTGGATCGTATATCAATACTATTCAAATTAACTGGGACAAAACTATTTTTCACGGAATGGAACGGTCTTTTAACACAGAAACGTGATTTTTCCTCTGTCATCTAACAAGCTGAATATTTGTTTTTGCTTTAAGTGCTATATGAGCTCGCGGCGCTCAGACTTAATTTACGCGACGCATTATATATTGCGTCAGCTCAGCTGTAGGGTTTTCCGCCCACATATAGCCAGTTGAATACTTTTTCTGTTTTAAATTTTATTCAAACCATAACATACTAAATTTTCAATCGAATTGAAATGAAAAAAAATTAAATTTAACACATTTATGCATTCAGCTAACGTACATATAATCCACCACTTTCGAGTCCTCTAAATATTTTTAATATTTTGTACAGGATATAATTTAGTAAACAAATTTTCAGCCGGGATGGTATCACTCATTTATTTTTTCAACGAACTTGGGAGGCTGCCATTGCCTAACCCACCCACGGTATCCCAGTTGAAGTCCACCGAGGCTTCATATAAAAATATCATATCTACTATAGAAATGAAAAATAGCCGGTATGAAATTGATCACCAAAATCTGTCACCTTCTCCCGGAACAAAAGGCACTAGCTGCATTTCCCAGCTTTGCACGGTCTAAGTCGAAAACAAAAGTTGCGTGAAGTAACGCATTTCAACAATCAGCTCAATAAAAGATAAAATAGTACAAAATTTTCCGTCAACGTGTAGAAAAAGTCCAGTTTTAAACCATTAATGCCTAGCGTCCCTTTTTAGGGACGGTCCAAAAAAGGATCTGAATTTCCCCAAAATGGACATTTCAACCAAATAATAGTGTTCAATTAGTACCTTGGTATTGTTTCAATTCGTTATTAACAGATTGCAGCACATAACCATTGTAAAGTGTAGTAGCAGTTTGAATATGATTTTTATCAAGAATTACATCGCCAACAATCTCAAGAAAAAAAGCTAAGTTTTCAAAGTTATTTCCAGTTTCCCAATTTATGTTAATTGCTGATTTTATTTCCTCTTATAAAATGTCTTTTTAAATATTATATCGTGGGCAGAAAAAAATTTTAGTAAAAAAAGTATGTACCCTCTGGTGTCTATCGTAACTTTTAAGGGATGATTTTTCTTTCCTCAATAAAATAATTATTTTTTACATGATTTTTTTTCCTGTCCATTAAACACTGTTTGTAACCAGTATACAAAATATCTTTGGAAAAAAAATGTCAGGCATTAATGGGTTAATGCCACTCTTCATAGGCCAAGAAAAACTTGATTTTCCAATACCTACTATGGAAATGATATGTTTACGACCGTGGATCTGTGCGTATTATATACGACCCTCTTTACTAATTTTCTATGTGATACATATTTTTTAGAACACTAAGAGTACTTTCATTTTTGAGGTTAGTATCTAACTCGAAAATAAAAGTTGTGTGAAGTGACGCATGTTACTCAGGATTAAATAAAAGAGAAAAAAAAGGTAAAATTTTCGATCAACATGTAGAAGAGAGAAATTTTGAGACTGAAAATATAATTTTAGACTTTTTTGGATTTTTAGGTTTTTAACCCCCCCCCCCTCCTCCCCGTGTGACTTTCTGGGTTTCAAAGGACGTCTGCGGCAATGTTTTCAAACATCCAACGTAAACTGAAATTTTATCTTGGAACATACGCACACACCCTGATACGATATATGTATCCATGAAAATTAATGACATTTTGTCCACCCTTCAGGTTATTTTACCAGTTTACTGTCTTGGGAAACAAATCATTGAAGGATGATTTATGCCTCAAATAAATACTATGAATAAAATAAACCGACTTTAACACCATTAGCTTTAAGCTTTTATACGTTAGTCCGCATCTTTCAAACGTATAATGTATCTTAAATGATAACAAGGCGCAGTTAATTACGAAACTTCAGTTAAGACTTCACCCTCTTCTGAGTGATGCTCAAATTAAGATAATTGAAATCACTCTTGTAATCATCTAACTCCTTAACTTAAGAAAGTCTTAAGTGGTCTTCTCAAATAATGCTTGATTGTAAGGTTTAATAGGTCTATCTCTATTTCAACCATGAATTCCGCTTTTAAACGCAGGTTTAATTTACTTATTATTATATTATAAATAACTCAAGTGCTGAAAATGCTTGTCTGAAGTCTTTCTTTTATTTACAATATAAAAAAGTACTTTTATACAAAATATTTAAACTGTGTTACAGTGAATGTTAAACGTAAAAAGCCATAAAAGATAGCTAAATGCTAAATAGCTAAGTGTTAGCTTTATGCATGAAATTAAGTCTGTAACATTTGATTTTTTTTCCAGAATTCTTACAAAAAATGTCAATATTTCTTATTGTCTTTCTTGTTTATTTTAAATTTGCCAGCCAACCAGTATAGAAAACACAGTGAAATGCACACTATCTTTTACTGGACACCTATCACCATCTATAAAAATAATATCCTACTCTAAGTATAAAAAACTTTAGACAAAACAATGAAGGAGAAATTGAAATCAGATTGCCCATATGGTGTACGGACAAATCAGTAAGGACCCAAAACACAAGCAAAAGAATCCATTTACCTTTCATCTTTTACCTCATTACGCTAAAATAAATTATTTTCCCCCAGAAAATCATAATTGTTATTTAGTATTTTAACTAACTTTTAAGAACATTTAACATATTTATTTAAATTTAAATACGTAAAGAAAAATATATAATTAATAAAAAAGTGACTAACAGCTTTAAAAAAAAAAAAAAGAAAAAAAGCTCTAAGTGTGGTTCACCTGTAGAACAAGTTTCATTTATGAATAAGTAGTATTTACTACAAATGGGGACTGTATAACAAAATAAAACCTTCATTTACTCATATTCTCGAAAAAAAATATTAAAGAGGTACTGCGAGAAGGTGAATGAAACTAATAAAAAACAAGAAAATTTTTTTCAAGAAAATACAAATACAAATTTAAAAAAGGAATTTTTAAACCATGAAATGCTATTTTAAAACAGTTGCATCGTTAAACATGTGTTAGATTTTAAAAGTATTTAGGTGAGGAAAAAAAATGCAATGTTTATCCTTCGTTAAATTGGGATGTTTTGATTTAATTTTAAAAAAAAATGCATATTTTATCTTTTTTTGCAAATAAACTTTCTTAATAACCTTCCTCTTAATTTCCTCAATGCCATCATAAACAAGTGATTAGAAAACGAAAGGAAAATATTCCTTAAAAAGCTAATAGCTAATGATGGACACGAAAAAACTGAAAGCGTATTTTTGGGCAATGACAACTTTTATACAATGAACGGGTTTTTCTAAGCGAGTTCAGGGAAACTTTTTATATTCTGAAATAAGCAGAAACAAAATAAAAACAATGATAGCATTTTTCGTTTAGATTGCAAAATTAGACATTCACATTATATAGTCACCGTGATCTTATATAGAAAGTTGTTAATAGCATTCATTTTATTCGGATGTAAAATACCACACAAAATCACACCAGCCAGTACTTACTCAAGTTTAAAATATTTTCAGCGTAAAAAAACTAGGTTTTAATCGTTAACTAGTAGCAGACATAATAAGGCATGAGATACATTTTAAACTTAATTTTAAAACAATTTTGATACGATAAGTAGTTGTGTTTATCTTTGTAGTATCGAAGCCACGCTATCAATTTTTATTAATGGCCTATATAAATTTGCATCGAATCATATTTTTTACACGAATCAGTAGTTCAAAATTATTAGTTCTGGAAATGTGCCTAATATACAGAGCGCTGAAAATAGCAACCAGTCTAGTGTAAGGAAAAAAATTGGGTTATCTCTCAAAGTTTTTGACATGTAAGACTAATATGAAAATGAACACAGTCACTTTGAATAAAAATAAACATCTCTGTAACTGACAAGAAGAAACCGTGCAATGGAGTAAGTAACGCAAATGCAATAGATGAGAAATAACTTGTTGAAATAGACACAGTGAAGTAACTGAAGCTGTCATCAGTGAGTAAACGGTGACATAGCGATGACGTAGCTCAGCATATTCCATTTGCAAATAATACGAAAAAATAAAAAATAAAAAGAACTAAACTTGGAGGTTGCGATACATTATTCTCTTAATCTTAATAAAGGATACTACTGGTTTGGACTGAAATCAGCAGCAATAAAATTTCCATCGATCAGTTTTTACAATTGTTCATTACGTTCAATATTTCCTTTTTGCATACGATGCAAAAAATGAGCGACAGGATTTTTGTTGCTGTCTTTTCTGATCTAAAGCTTCTTTTCTGGTGTATACTTCTGCTAGTACATTTTTTTTCTCATTATCCCTATCAGTAAATATAAACAACGGTGCCAGTATTGACTAATACTGGCACCGTTGTTCATATATACTGTTATGAAATGCAGAACACAAATTTTAAATTAAAATAAATGAACTCTCATACTTATTCTCACCTTTCCTTTTTAGTTAGGAATATTGATTGACTCGTATACGCACACAACACAAATGACCTACCAACAATTGCCTATATGGCAGTTTCTTTATGTAGAATCTTTATGTAGAAAATGAGTCTCAGTTTTCAAAAAAAGCAGTTCAAAACTATTATGCAAATATTGGAAGTTATTTTACCTTAATTACCCGCCCCTCCCCCTCAAAAAACATGGTGGTATTACTGCCTAAAAAAACTATAGTAATACTTCTAAAAATGATAGTTTTTGTTACATGTAGTTTATCTTCTAAAACTTCAAATAATTATAAACAATCAGTGCCATCAAGACATCGGATACTTCCTTTTTTACAATATCCATTTATTTCTAGAAGTATCATTGATCTATAAAAATAACAACCTGTGAAAGAAAACCTGCCATTTTACGCTTAAGTTAATTGATTAATCAAATGGATCTAAATGAAAGTTTTCGAAGCGTATAAATCCAGTGACCATCTTAATGAGAGTCAATGAAGCTATATCTTATTCTAGTATTCTATGATGTCCGTAAAACATGCTTTCATTTTGGTGCTAAAACGGATTTATTTAAACATAGTAAAAACTGATATATTTCATTCAATCAATTATAAGTTTTTTCCGAAGGTAAAAGTTTTTAACCCATTACCCGCGGTTGTTGCGTTGACACAACGGTCATTATAAAAAATCATAAAAAAATTTGCTATTTAACTAATTTTTGTATCGATTTCAATTTAGGTCTAGGAACAACAATAAAAAACATGTTAAGTATAAAAATTGCCTCAAACAATTATTTTTATATGAAATAAAAATTGTGTTTCTGACATGGCTTTTTCTGCTTAAATATATTATCAATTTTTCTATCAAAAAAGTTAGAAAAGAAAAAAAGATTGGGTTCATATGTGAAATATTCTTAGTCAAGGTCACTTTTGTCAACAAATTCCACTCAGAAACTGATTCTGTGGGGGAGGGAAGGAAAGCAAAAGCAGGTGTTGCGTGAGCGCATCGTCAGCGAAAAGGGGGTAGTCAGACTGTGTGTCTAACTGCTTTTCTGAAAGGAATAAATTTCATTTCTATTCTGTACGTTTTGACTGTGCAAGTTTTTTTTTTCGTCTCTACCTTTTGAAATACCCAGAGCAAGTTATCTTACTTTGAAAGAAGCATTAGAACAGATTTTTGAGAAAAAAAAAATCATGATGATGATGATTCGGATTTCGACGTATAGTAAAATTGAGCATGTAAAGAACGTTTCTCGCTACTCCAGAATTCAGAAGAAAAAGGTTTCAGTTCCTTAGCCTTGTATCCAGGCCCGTCATTTAGGGGGTTTGTGCCCCCTCCCTTTAGAGATCAATGCATTTGCATATAAGTGGGCGTGGTTTTTGTTGTTTTCTGATAAATTGCACTGTATTCGCACCCTTTGACCCCCCCCCCTCCCGGGAAGAAATTGAAATGACGGACCTGCTCGTATCATTGAGCAATATTATGTGATGAAAAATGGGTCGTGTTGAATTGTGGGACAATTTAGTACCAAATTATAGAATTAGAGTCAAAAGGAAAAATGGTGGCCAATATTGGGAAATTATATATAGATGTTGCACAAACAAATGCTTGGAAACTTCCAAGACTATCTGAAGAAGGAAATATAAAAAGTCACTGTGGGATTTCAGACGAGAGGTTGCACTTAATGTTCCACAGCCCCCCCCCCCCGATAATAATACACAGAATAAAAGTTCAGCTACAGCACGGGCAAGCAAATTCAGCTTACCAATACCAGTAACTGAGGGACGTTTTACAGTAAGGTCTACAAACAACAAAAGACTAAAAGGCTATGGTGCAAGTATTGCCATTGTCAAACAATTTATCGTTGCTATGCTTGTGAACCCCGATTGCAACAGAGTTTATTACGTATGAACTAGGATAATCATGTTTTTGATAAATTTAAAATTTATTAAGTGAAATTTTTTGTGGTGTGATTTTTTAAGATTAAATTAAACTTTCTTTTAAAGTTGTCTGTACGTTTCAAAACCGTAACAAAGCTCATACAAATTTTACCTGGCTAAATTGCATTGAAACTGCAGAATTTTATTAAATATAACTGTTTAGCATCCGTACTCTTTTTCCGCTGACGTTGCGTCAACGCAATACCCTATATTTCTAAATGTAAGTGTAATTTTGTTCTTTTTGCAGCATAATACTATTGTATGGGTTCAAAATATGATTTCTATCAAAAACACGTAATGGTTTCGAGTTTCGGCGTTTAATGGGTTAAAGTTCATATTTTGCGCGAATAGTGTGACCCAGTTTACATTGATAAAATTACTTTGAAGTTAATATAAACGTAATTTCATAAACGAGTGATTATTCAGCTCTTAAGAAAAAAATATAATTTGTTTTTCAAGTTTTGCTACAAGTTTTAAAATTTTACGAAGGCAAATAAATCTAAATGAGAAACTTTGAAAATAATGTTTCGTCATCTAAAACCACTAAAGGCTGTTTATATTTTAAAATCTTCCGTAAATAAAGTCTTAGAGTAAATTTCTAGTAAGACGACAATATTTGCCTTATGAAAAAGTAATTTTTTGACTGTGAGCTTAAGGCAAATATTGACAATGTTTTTCAAAGTATGTTCAAGAAACACATTATTTTATTATAAATGTATGTTTTTTGTGTTGGATTATGAAAAATGATCGTACGTTGCTTGCATTGCAAGCTTCTTTTGAAACTCAGAATTTTTTTAAACAAGAAAGTCCGAATTTCAATTCTTTGTTTTTTTAATTTTCTAAAACTACCTGAGCAAATTAAAGGCAATTATAATGTACGTCACATGAACCTACGTATGTATCTTTCAACCAAAAATGAAACACAATAAACTGAAATTTTACTATATAAAAACTGTAAGTGCCTATGAAAGAAAAAATGATACGCATCAGAAGATTTCTTCGTTTCAACCTTTCGCTTAAATGTAATTTTCCAAAAAGAAAAAAAAAAGAAAAAAAAAACTCACCTGCATCTTTTCATTTTTCAATTTGAGAATTTCCCTTGTACGTTTTAGTCAGTTAAAGATTTTTAACATCTTAATAAGGAAGAAAATTTCAATTGTCATAATGTCTAATCAAATACGCAAATTGCACTATTAAAGAGATTTGTTTTACCAAATTGGTGGAAATAAACACATTTTTAAAGAATTAAAAAACAATTTATACCACCTATCTAGTTAAAAAAATTAATGTGGTTTTACCTAAGGCCCCATCATTGACAAAACAAATAAATTATTTTTTTAATTTTCTATTATTTGTATAATATTCTTGATCATAGACAAAACTTTCTGAAACTTCGGGTAACAATAAAAATGTTCAAATATCTTTCCGGTTGAATTAATATTTTTAAAAAGCAGAGGTGAATTTACAGCCTTTCAAATGGTATCAATTGTATGTAAAAACGTTACTAAGGCGTATAATTGTTTAAAGTTGAATAGTTCTCGAAAAAAACATTACTTTTCTTCAACCTTTTCGGCTCACTTGAGCTTAATTTTTTTTTTTTTTTTTTTGAGTAATAATGTAATATAATGCGTGAAAAAATTCATTTACACTTCACATCACAAGTGAGAAGACAAATGAAAATATTATTCTTAAATAATTTGGCCTGAAGGAATATTGCAGCAGAAACGAGTACTCGAAAAGAGACGAAGGGAAAAAAAAACCTCCATCCACAACTCCCCCAATTTTTTCAAGTTAAATCTAAGAATATCTCGCAGCAATGATATTAAATCACATACGCAGCAATTTGATGAATTATTTGCTTTTTTTTTCTTTCGCGACTTTAAAACTTGCAGTAAAAAGATCTCGATATGAAAAAAAAAAAGTATTATACTATTTATGTTCTCACAAAAGAATAATAGCTTGTCGAATTAGCGATAAAAATGAAATTTATAGAAATTTCTGACCTCAAATTAAATTAAAATCAACGCCTAACGTAATCTCAAACATTTTGTAAAATTTTCAGTTTTAACATATATATATATATATATATATATATATATATATATATATATATATATATTATATATATATATATATATATATATATATATATATATATATATATATATCAATGAAGAAAATTTTAAATTCGCAAACATTCTCAACATTGGTGCATAAATCATGTAATTGGCCAAATGTCGGTTTACATATTACTTGTGTGTTTTATTCGTACAAAAACAGCAATATTGTCACGATGTCATTCCTATACTAAAAGAACGAGACATTTGTCGGTGTAACAAAACGATGTAAATTATACCATTCAATTTCGGTGCTATGATTACGGACACAGCAAATACACATGGCATCGAATTCAAACACCCACTATCTTAGTATACCGCGAAACAGCTGAAGAAAAGTGAAGTTACCATACTGTTCTCTCTTCGTGAATGCGGAATTAAGTTTTGTTAAAGAGGGTGTTTCTCGGAATATTAAAGAACGCAGCAAAAGATTGAATTTTTGTCAAAAGTACTCAATTTAACTTAAGTTAAGGGAGAAAAAACCTAGTTACTTTGCCATTATCGTCATGGGTTAATATGTTAAGACTATGACGAAAAAACCTAACGATTTTCTCGGTTCTGCTTTGATAATTTCGTTAACAACTATATGTTTTAAAAACTTTTTACCATGTTAAATTTATAAGGCCTAATTTCATTTAATATTTATTTGGTAAAATTTGGAGTTAGTGGTTTTTTTGTTTTTTTTTTTACATACTGAATTTAATCAGTTTTTCTTACCTTTGAACCTATTGCAAAAAAATAATTATGTTTTTATAACTTTGTTTTCTGGTACAGTTCTGTCTAACGTTCTTTCTTTGTATAAGGTTCATTTTTGAATTATATTCGAATGGATTGATGAAATATTCCTTTTCTTGGAAGTGGTGGTATCAGCTATTCTTTTTTTCGACGAAACATTTACAGTAGCTATAGAATAATAAGTAGTTTTAAATGATAAATCTCATTTTTTGATACATTTTAAACAAATTAATATTTTGAAAAGAAAACACAAAAAGGAACACATAATTTCATTTATGCAAAAATAGAAATCCAAAACTTTTGTAAAAATATGTTGCAACCGTTAAGTAAAAGTGTATACCTATAGATACTATTCAGAAATACCAAACAAATATAATTGAATATTGCGAGAGAAAATAAACAAAATTACATTAAAGAATTCTAGTTCAATTGAAAATAGTGTGATGAATAATATATTTGATTAGCGATAAAGGTGACCCTCCAAACATATTAATAAAAATACTTGCAAAATAGACAACGTATAAAAGTAACATTCGTTGAATAAAATTGTTTCATCACAGACCATTAAAAAGACGAACATCCATACGTAGTTGATAATGCGATCACCTGGCGGCTGAATTTTTTTGTGTCCCCCCCCCTCCCCCCCGTTCATGCTTCAACAAACAAAGAATTTAAAAATTAAGAGCAGAAAAAATCAAAAATTGAATTGTAAACAGATTTGGGAGGAAAAAATAAAGGTGATCTCTTCAGCTAAGGGTGTTATCGTCTATTCTAGTCTGTATTGAAAAACATTCTGACTTTTTTTTTTAAATCATTTTGGATGTGGAACAGACGCAATGTTCGTGTAAAAAATTACAATTCAGCACTTTATGGATAATTTGTAGCATTATTTGTTCCTTATAATAAATTATAAAATTTAAGTTTTTATGATTTATATATAGCACAAATACATGCTTAGCTAGAAAAAAAAAAATTTGAAATGTGTGCTCAAAACTCATACGCTGAAATTATATGTTTGCCTGTTTTTTGAATCATCATATATTATTCTTCCAAAGGTTTATTATGTAATGGTTAGGTTTGTCTTTTTTCTAATCATGCAATACGATTAGAAAACTAATGCTCTCTAATCTAGACGATTAGAAAACTGAATTACAGGAAAAGATAGATTATTTTCATTGGTAGAATTTGATTTTGCCATACAAAATGACTTTTATGGTGGCCAGTAATAACATTTAAAGAAATATGCCGATTTAAACTTGACTCAGTAATAACATTTAACGAAAAATGCCGATTTAAACTTGAGCTGAAAATAACAATTAAGTTCTTTCTTTGGAACTATTAAGTAAGTACTAGAATTTCTTTATTCTTTACAATTTATTATTATTTTTAGAAAGCGATTGGAAATTGCATAATCCACTTTATTGCCTTATTCAAAATGTACACTAATAATTACGCGCAGATAATTAAGTGATTCCTTTTAAAAAAAAATCACTCTTTTCTCTTTTAAAATCGTATTATCAGTATCGTGATTTAAACACCGATATTAAACGTCTTTTCAGCACTTAAATACTACGCAACATTCCACGTTCAGACACATCGACTAGACACATAGACATAGATCTGGACGCTACATTCAGGGAAAAGGTACTCTGTACTTATCTGCTGGTGCACTCTGTTAAGTATCTGTTCGGTATTGGGAAAAAACTGACTTTGGCGCCAAATGAACTGTGTAGTCACGATTGAAAACTGTTTGCTCTAATTTCGACTTTTCTATTGATGTTAAGTCGTTAATCTTAACATCAATAGAGTCGTAACACACACACACACACACACATATATGTGTGTGTGTGTGTGTGTGTGTGTGTGTGTGTGTGTGTGCGCGTGTGCGCGTGTGTGCGTGTGTGTGTGTGTGTGTGTGTGTGTGTGTGTGTGTGTGTGTGTGTGTGTGTGTGTGTATACTCGCACTGCGCTAAAGGTGATTACCGTAGCTACAGTGAGTGACTTATAAAGTATAAACATATTTATTGCTAGTGCAATGGTGCGCTATGGAGGTAAAACACAAATTTTAACTGAGCAAATCAAACATATACATGAGGGAAAAAAGTTATCTGACACAAATCCGAAAAGAAACAGGTGGCGATATCTCCAATTTTAAAATCCAATTTTAGAATGTATATACAGACAGCTTATGGGGAGGGTTTTCATTTGTGCTTCGACGACAAACTTAGAACCCAGACTGGTAGTAAGATTTATACGCCTGGGATATTCCATTTCGGAATTCATTGAGGGCTTTTAACATTCTGAGATTCAAAATAGTGTAGAAAATATCTAATCTCAGACAAAACCAGCCACCATAGACAACGCAGTGGATAACTACCTGCACTTAGTGACCGAGATTATCAACGCCAGCGTAGAATTGTCAGTTTTTAGACAATGCATACTGCTTATTTTAATCACTGGAATTAATGATGGATATACGACTGGCCTGTCCATTAAAACATAACAGTTAAATTTTGCTTTAAGATGATGTGACAGCAGAAGAGTGACGCGAGTGCCTGCAAAGAAAGCATAACCTCTCCTGTAACGCTTCTCTTAGGGTTAGAACCATATCAGATGGAATACCGTATTTTGATCAGTTTTCTTCATTAAAGTGAAAGAAAACCGTAAAATATTCTTGATATTATTCTTTAGAAATAACGCCAATACTGCCGTGCTAAGCGCAAAAGTCGTATCTGCAGACGACTTCAAAAGGAAAAATTGCCGTTTAAAGTTTTGCTTCTCAATGTATTTGATTCAGATGAAGCTTTTTCAAATATTTTTTAAAAATATTTCCCATCCACAAATGACCACAAAACATTGTATTTAGGTGAAATATGTGACCAAGAATCACGTGGAGACCGTAACTCAATTTTGACAAAAAGTGCAGATACGACTTTTGCGCTTAGCACGGCAGAATAGCACATGAATTTGCTAAAATCATCAGACAAAATTAGAACCGTGAAACTATCCACTTTGGTAATGCATGCAATAAAACACAAACTGTAATCTGATGTAATTTCTGAACTGCCGCACGCTGCTTACAAAGTGTTATCTTTTAAAATTCAATTACGAGATTTATAACTTTCAGTCCCGCAATTAGTTTTCACCTTAAAAATCACATGCATTTAACAAAAATTTAAAATTACTTAAATAACTAGTGGAGAAAATTTGTTATGTTACGACTCTGAAACTGAGACAAATACTTTGACTAATTGAATCGATTATTTCGAAAAGGTAACATCCCGGTTTTTTTTAAAAATCAATTTTTTAATGGCATTCTGTTATTAACGTATAAACACGTTATTCTTGTGAAAATGGAACATCTCTGCAGTTCTATCATTGCAATAATTAGCCCTTTTAAGCTTCTTCGTTTTTTATAAATTAGTTTTTTTGCTCCCCTGAAAAATTTTAAATTTTAGAGATATTCCCTTTTCGAAATGATCGATTCAATTAAACATAAGTTATGAAATACTAATACCTAAACATGCTCAAAAAATTAAAAACATAAAAACGATTTTCAATAAACAACATTTTATAAAAACATGGCTTCATTCTTTGTTCCTAATTTACACAAGCCTCAATTTTTACAATTCACCTAAATTCGCTATCGAAGTGAAATGCAAAACTTCTAAAAATTGTATGTGTAAAGATCGCTGTAATGACAGTTAATAAAACTCTGACGAAGAAAATACTTATTTTGCATTTTCAAAGGAATTTGAGGAAGCAGCAGTTATAGTCTCGAGGGACATCATGCACGTGCATTCATTTTTTCTCGATCCACGCTAAAAGACAGTAGCGTCTAAGTTCAACGAAACAAAACAAAATTGGATGAAATTTGGCTCAACTTTTTGTATATGCTTACTTGTGTTAAAGAGAACGAAATTCAAACATACAAGTCTAAAGCATGAAATTGTATTAGCAATAATAGTTATAGCCTTTCAATATTGGCATTGATATTTATAAGAATGTGTATTTAAGTTGAAAAGAATTTTTTTTAAATATTACTGTATCATCACTGTTAATCAGGATGTTAATAAATCAAAATGCCGCCACACTTTTCCGTTTTTAATAGGCGGCAAAAGAATTAAATTGAAATTTTTGAAAAATTTTGCATAGAGTTATAAATTGTTCCCACTAACTCTATCAGCACTTTTTATTTCAATTATATGCAGAAAATTGTTGAATGTGAGTGACTAGGTGGACGATAAACACGATCAAAACATATTTTATGTGTCATTGAATAACTAAAAAGTAACCTTACTTTGCTAAACCTAATCCATATCTAAATAAACTTTTACGCATAGTAGTAAGCATACAATATTTATCAGTATTTAAATATAAAATTTTGAATTCGGTTCGAAAAGTATCCGACCAACTTCGTTTTCTCACTCTTGACTTGTTTCTTCGTTATTCGGATGGTGGCATCCCTCGGAACAGTTTTCATTTGACTGAAAAACACAGTCCTATCGATACTTCACTTTCTAAAGCAGTCTTGAAAGTCGGTTTTGGAATAGCTCTTAGTGTATCCACTGCATTATTTCAAAAGTTTCTTTGTCTTCTCTGTGTCCTTTAACCCATTTATGCCCAATTTTTTTTAACAATTTTTTTCAATTTTAATCTGCTTAAAACTCTTACTTGGAATGGTTTACATACATTTTAGGCTTAAAATAGTTCGCCGTTGCCATATTTAACGTCCTTTTTATGGGATATTTTGCAGATATGCGAGCAAAATACAACTTTACTTGACTTTACTTTTGCGAAGTAACATTACAGAAGGCATCTGCGATCAATTTTAAGCAAATCATTTTAAAATAGTTTAATTTAATGAAAAATAAGTTCGCAAAAAAAACTTGCTTTCTGTGGCTACCCATGCTGGATCGTTGCTTGACTGATTTGTCTGAAAATAGCTGTCAGTAAATAAACTCTGATGTCTAACTAGTGATTCTATCTTATTTTCTCAAGAAGAAGCACTATTGAAGAATAGTGGCTCTAACTGGTTTTCTCAAGAAAAAGGACTATTTAACTTGTAAAAAACAACTTTAGTAAAATCATACATCCATTACAGGTTTTTGTAGTCAGTAACTAACAAGCGTCCCGTTCAGTTGAGAAAATAGTCAAATGTAGCAGGAAGCTTTGACGTAACTACAGGAAGAATAGAGACGCAGTACAACGCTGTTTCGATAGATAGTGCTGCACAAGGTTTGAAGCTTACTCTAGAGTATTGTCGTGGTGACGAGTCATTCCCGATTTCTCAATTAAAATTCACCGCAGAATACTTATCGATATTGTATTATCATCATCTAGTCCCCTCACAGTCAAACGGCGATCTTGTCTAAATCCAACTCGATTTGTTTCAACACTATCCGATGTTGTTGATGTCGAAGGTCGGCAGGAACGAGGATCACTGTCGACAGATATGCAGCCATTTTTAAACTGTTTTCCTGTGTCACTACTAAACGCAAGAATAAGATACACAAAAATGTTTAGTTGAATCAAAATTTTTGTAACGAAAGAAGGCAAATGGAAAAGTAACTCACATCTAATATAAATCAGTAGTCTTCAAAACAATCAAATAAAATTGTCAGACAAATATTCTGGGATAGAGTAAGGAAAAATGTTAATGATACTTTTATCCATTTCAATAAATGTATAGGGAATAATTAAACAAAAGCTATGTTAAGTTTTATTCAATGACTTCGAAACCTACTTCGGAAAAATGTTTCAGTTTTTCAAGAAGTTTTTGTAAATGTAAAAACAAAATATGATTAGAACAAATTAGTCAGTTAAGCTGAAACACCATGATAAAAATACTGCCATTTTTTTTAGAGTAGATATGAATGAGAACGGTACAAATCATTTTATTCACTCTGAAACGTTAATTAATCTCATGGTATTTATTTGCAAATGTGTGTTTTCATTTTTGCTTCCATGTAGTTTACTTCCCGTGTAGTTATTGCTTTTTTCTTTCTTTTTTTTTCCTTTTTTATTCTTTTTTTCATGAATTCAATAAATTATTTCCATTTCATCATAAAACCAATACAGATGAAGTTCTAACGTAAATTCAATACATTTTGATAACTATATGAACATACACACTGGTGTCAAAAAGTATACAATAATTCAAAAAATGTGGAAATTTTAAGTAAATATCAGTCAAATTGTTAAAAATTATGTATATATATATGTATATATATATATATATATATATATATATATATATATATATATATATATATATGTATATGTATATGTATATATATATATATATATATATATATATATATATATATATATATATATATATATATATATATATATATATATATATATATATATATTATATATATATACACTGAAGTGACAAAAGTCATGGGATAGCAATATGCAAATTTTCAGATGGCAGTAGCATCGCATAGAACAGGTATAAATGCGCAGTGCTTTTACAGAGCTTTCATTTCTGTTCAAGTTATTCATGTGAAGAGGTTTTAACGTGATGATGACCGCACGACGTGAATTAGCAGACTTTGAACGCGGAATGTTAGTTGGAGCTAGACGCATGGGTCATGCCATTTCGGAAATCGTTAGAGAATTCAACATTCCCAGATCCACTGTGTCAAGAGTGTGCCGAGAGTATGAAATTTCAGGCATAACATCCCACCATGGACAGCGCAGTGGTCGACCGCCTGCACTTAAAGATCGAGACCGGCGACGTCTGCAAAGAGTCGTAAATTCTAACAGACAAGCAACACTGCGTCAAATCACCGTAGAAATCAATGTGGGACGTACAATGGACGTGTCTGCTAGAACTGTGCGGAGAAATTTGGATTTCTTGGGCTATTCCAGCAGAAGACCGACTCGAGTGCCTTTACTGACAGAACGACATCGCTTGCAGCGACTCTCGTGGGCACGTGAGCATATCGGTTGGTCCCTAGATGAATGGAAAACCGTGGCCTGGTCCGATGAGTCACGATTTCAGCTGGTAAGAGCCGATGGTAGGGTTCGAGTGTGACGCAGACCCCACGAAGCCATGGACCCAAACTGTCAGCAAGGCACTGTTCAAGCTGGTGGTGGCTCCGTAATGGTGTGGGCTGTTTTTTCATGGCATGGACTTGGTCCTCTAGTGCGACTGGACCGAACATTGACTGGAAATGCTTATGTGCAGCTACTTGGAGATCACTTGCAGCCATTCATGGACTTCATGTACCCAAACAACGATGGGATTTTTATGGATGACAATGCGCCATGTCACCGGGCCACAACTGTTCGCAATTGGTTTGAAGAAAATTCTGGACAATTCCAACGAATGATTTGGCCACCTAGATCGCCCGACATGAATCCCATTGAGCATTTATGGGACACCATCGAGAGGTCTGTTCGTGCCCAAAATCCTGCCCCATCAACGCTTTCACAATTATGGACGTCTATCGAGACAGCATGGCTCAATATTCCTGCAGAAGACTTCCAACGACTTGTTGAGTCCATGCCACGTCGAGTTGTTGCACTTCGCCGGGCAAAAGGAGGGCCGACACGATATTAAGAGGTATCCCATGACTTTTGTCACTTCAGTGTATATATATATATATATATATATATATATATATATATATATATATATATATATATATATATATATATATATATATATATATATATATATATATATATATATATATATATATATAAATATATATATATATAAATATATATATATATATATATATATATATATATATAAATAATCTCTTGGTTTTTGGTAATGTTTATTTCTATGCCAAATTATAAATAAATCAATGTGAAGCAGAGCAAAGAGTTCATTAGTATAAGCCAGGGGTCTCCAAACGTTTTAGCCTAAGAGTCATTTTTGAAAATTTCCAGAGGTTCGCAAGCCCATACCAAGATAGGGAGATAAATCCAGTAGCGTAGCTAGGGGGCCCAGCGCCCGTGGCGAACTTGAAAAATTGCGCCCCCTCCCCTTAGAGGTCGCTCTGATGGGAGGTCATTGGGAATTCCTAAAATGTCCTTACTCCAAAAATTTTAATTTATTTATTCGAAAAAATTGCAGACAATGTTGCAACCTTTTTTTTTTCTTTTTGCTTTCTTTTAGCATTTTTAATGGTGCTCAGTGTCCCCCCTCATGTTATGTGTGCATGATATGTCTGCTTGTTCGTTTTATTGGGAAAAAGTTATTTGTTCAATTTTAGAATTTTTGTCTCGCCAACAATTTTAGTTCGAGGCGTTCCTACCTTTCCCCATCTTTTCACATAAATTCAAAAAAAAAAATAATTCTTGCACTTCGTTATTGAACATAGTGTGTTTTTTTTTTCCCACACGACAGCTTTTATTTAAAATAGAATTTGTTTTAAAACACTAGAAAAATGTATAAAATAAACATAATTTGTGCATTTTAAATAAAAATCAAAGCATTGATTCTATTGTACTTAAGAAATCAAAGAAAATATAAAAAGCATAATTAAACTGAAATTGGCTTAATAAATACGACTCCTTGCATACAGGCGAAATAAAAGTTCGCTATTTTAGGTCTCCGATTTTTTTATGAATAAATACTTTTTCTTTTAAGTATTTAAAATGTAGCAGAGACCCGCCGTTATTTAATACTAATATTATCTATGAGGGGAATTAGGAGAGGGGCAATTGTTCCCTCCGTGCCTTTAAGGTAGTAGTCTGGTAACTTATGCCTATTTTCATGACTTTTTTGGAGGGTGGTTTTTTAAAGGAAAATAAAAATGAATTATCTTGAATATTAAGAGTGATTTTATTTACATATTGAAAATGTAAAAAAAAATATTTAAAAAAATTTAGTAGTTTATTACTATTTTTATTGTCACTCGAAGTTGGAACTTCAAAAAAAATGCACGTGGGTGGCCCGGGTGATTTTGTCTCTTGATGTTATGTGAAATCAAATATTCTTGATTAATTTATTCTTAATCTATAGACATGTCATTTTTGTCGGAACTACTGAAGTTAAATTTCAAGGGTAAATAACAAAATGGCGGACTTAGAAAAAAAAAAAGTCCTTTTATTTTAGCAAAGAAAGGGTTGTAAAATAAAAAGTTAGGGGTGAAAAAATTATCGTTAGTTCCGACGAGAACTATAAGTGTGTAGAACAGCCTGTTAAAATTTGAAAGCAATCGGTTCAGTAGAAAAAAAGTTAGGACCCGGACCGACCAGAAAAACAGTGTTTTGAGAAAAACGCGTTTAAAGTTCAACAGCAAACTCCGAGGCGCTCTATGAAACTCGTTATAACTCCCGAAATATTTCGAATTTCTGTCTGCCATTTTCACAGTACATTCTCAAGACATTGTACTTTCAAATAAAGCAAAAAAAATATTTTTTTCGATTTTTTGAACTCAAGTTACCAGACTACTTTCCTTAAAGGTTGGACTCCGAGGCGCTCTAGGAAACTCGTTATAACTCCCGAAATATTTCAAATTTCTATCTGCCATTTTCACAGTATATTCTCAAGACATTGTACTTTCAAATCAAGTAAAAAAAAAGTTCGATTTTTTGAACTCAAGTTACCAGACTACTACCTTAAAGTACCAGATGTATTTTCTTGATTTTTTTTTTTTTTTGAAATTTTAAATACAGCGCATACAAACACGAGACAACAATAGAGATGGTATTAGCGAGTACCACAACGACTGTGCTCGAACTGAGAATGATTAAAAAAAACTGATTAGCACGTATATTTGTGTGCAGTTTTAAAAAAGTGACTCGCCCCACTAAAGTAGCGCAGAGTACATGCATCTTCCCTCAACATTTACTTTGCTTTTTCATGTTTATAGAAACTACATTTATTTATTTTGACAATAGAAAGAGCACAAAACATATTGCACTGGCCTGATTACAAATCGAGCTCAATCCCTCCCAATAATACTAAAACGGTAATGAGTATAAAGAACAAAGTAGATCTATATACAGTGTAAAAGTGAGAGCCCTTCATTAAAGTACATATAAAATAGAAAAATTTCCAAAATAAGAAATCAAAACTCACTAAAAAAAGATTTATTTATCTTTTTTTTTTTTGAACTTTCGAACATTCTATACTGAGCCATCGAAGCACAAACAGCGTTTGAAAACGTTACTCGTTCAAAACCGCGCGCCGCTGTACTAGTTGTTCTCATTTTTGGAATCTTCATTTAATGTAGATTCTCAGAGCCTGATTACCGCAGGGGCAAGGGGGGCACAGGCCCTTCCTCTTAGATTTCAGCGGAGCCCAAAATATCATTACTTTATCCAACGTCTTCTAAATACTAAATGCCTACTGTATGTTTTAATATTAATGCTAAAAGCTTACTGTGTATGTCGACGCATATTTTTGTCTTAATAATTTGATAGCATTATTATTATAATTTTAAAGTTTGATCTTTGCACAAAACTTTTATTTAATTCTGGTATTGTAAGAATTTTTTGACTCGTAACACGTAACTGATATGAAAAGGCAAGGCGGGGGCCATGAAATAGAAATGTGCCCCATGTCCAATGTCAGAATAATCAGGCTCTGTAGATTCTTGGTACAAATTTTTAGAATCGCGAAATTTGCAATAGCCGTTTTTCAGAAACCTTTCCCTCCCCATTCTGAGAAATACATATTATTCTCTCGCTAGTTTTCGCCACAGAAAACATAATACCAACAGAGAAGTTATTTTCTGTCATCATACAATTGCATTCCAAAAATCTGTATCCGAAATGTTTTCAACAAAAGCTCGCCGATTTTTAAAATCGTAGAACGTTATTTCTGAAGTATATTACGTAATTGATAAGTTCAAGTGATATCGTGAAAAAAAAACGGTCGGAAAGAAACGGAGAGAAAAGGTTTGTTTCTATTTGTTTTAAGTGGATATAAGACCGACCGATTTCAGATCGGCCTATTATACAGACTCCAGACCCCATATAACTAAATTTTATCCTGCCAGATAGATTTAAGCTTGTATCCAACCGAAATCTACCAAAGCAATGTTGCACATTTTGTATCATTTGTCTTGTAGCGTGGGGGGCGCAGTTTGCGCTGCTCGGAGTGTCTTTCAAATTTTAATTTTTTAGTCTGTTTGGACTTGATGTTTTTTTTTTTTTAATCGGTCAAAATGCCGCCTCCGTGGTTGCTGCGCTCGTGGCAAGAGCCACTCCTGCCAACCCCTAGCTACGCCACTGTTCCCAATCATTTGTCTTGTAGCGTGGGGGCGCAGTTTGCGTTGCTCGGAGAGTCTTTCAAATTTTACTTTTTTAGTCTGTTTGGACATGGATTTTTTTTTTTTTTAAATCGGTTAAAATGCCGCCTCCGTGGTTGCTGCGCCCGTGGCAAGAACCACTCCTGCCAACCCCTAGCTACGCCACTGGATAGATCATTATACAAACTGTAATTTAGTGTCACAAGCATACATTTGTATCAGAACAAATTGAAGTATGAAATAAATCTCATTTTTGTGAAGCGTTATCATTTAATTTGTAGAATCTAAAAACACATTTCGAATTTTACATAAAATCTTCAATTTCCATCTACCAAATTTTGGAAAAAATAACACGGAAAGTAAAAACATTCTCTGTTAGTTTCAAAATTAAAGTTCATTAATAACTGGGTTAAAACATTAATAACCCCCCAAAAAAATTTTAAATGACTCAAACAGGTTTATTTTAGCAGGTCCCAACGCCATGACATTTTAAAAAAGTATTATTAGCTCTTATTTGTGAAAAATTCCATTTATTACCTGCTAGAAGCATTTAGTATAAAGCTTATTAAACCTCCTATTAACAAGAGCATCGTCCTCTATATCATTTTACAGAAGGGAAGATTAAGGGGGAGTCGGAAGAAATGGGAATGTCGAAGTAATATGGGGAGAAATACTTCTTGCTTGTCCAGTAGATCTAGCAGCTTTAGACTCTTGCTGCTACATCTACCAGATAAGCTAGGAAAACATTATGACGTTTTATTTCGAAATAAGTTCATAGTTCTGTCCATTTCCTCCCAATTTTCCCTTACTTAATCTTTCAATTTTTATTGGGATTCTTACTATCTTTAATTAATAATGAAACAAAGCACAAAAAATATAATTAATTATTTTAATGTTAAATTTGGGCAATGTGCATGAAGATACTGAATATTTCAACGATCGATATTGCATTTGTCTTAAATTCTTTTGTTAGCCAAAAAATATAGATAGGCAAGAAATGCTCACCGTGGAGGTAACATCTAGTAACTATGACTTGATTGGGTTATTCAAATGAAATCTAACCCACTAATATGGCTCGCTGCAGCAGGTCAAGTTGTAGATGCTTTTGGACCATACTTTATAAACCCCCAACGCGCGTAAGTCAATTTTCTGGCTCGTAATTTATAGTATGAGTCAAGTAAAAGACTAACTTTGAGATCTCTTGGGATTGAAGTTTTAATACATAATGTTAAAATTAAAATATATTACTTTGCTTCAACTTTATTTTATCAGTACCAAAATGCCCCCTTAACTGCTGCATAAGGGTCTCCCATAGGGCATGCCAGTAAATCTCGGATAAATATGAATTCCATTTTTCAATGAAATCACATTTCTTTCAATTATCACTTGGTTTTAGTTTTGCATAATTATTGAAATCTTAGATAGTTTACCATTATTATACCGAAAATTGGAATATTAGACTACTGAGGATAGTTAAATGATTTTTCTCTATCAATTTGCCCAACCTCTCCCTAGCTGTTTGATTTCAAAAAGATTTGTTTATTTAAACTCATAAAAATTCTATAGCGGCAATAAACCTAGTTAACAATTAACCATAATATCCAAATGGTTTGTTTTAAAAGTGCCATGAAAGAATTTATTGCACTTAAGGGCCTAAAAATATTTTTAAACACTGGGTAAAAGTTTCATTAAATGTGCTCCAATGGCATTCAAACAATTTCAAGACTCATAATAATGTGAAACTTCACCTGTAGTTAAAATATATATTTAAAACAAACATTATTTTTGCCGCTATACATATAACAGTTTTATTAGTTCAGAATGTAAGTACTTCAATAACCTTCAAGTTTGTTGGTTTATTAGCGTTCGATGATTAATGAGGTTAAAGGATTTCATAGCCCCTTGGAGAAATTTTACAGTTTGTTATAAATTTACTTTATGTCTTTCTTTAATCTTGTTTCTCATAGCAAAATATTATTCCAAACTTTACCGTCGCATTACTACTACTCATCTTAAAGATAATGTAGATTTTGTAGCAATATTCTTAGTACATTTTATAACTATTTCGTCCAAATGGTTTGTTAAAAGCCATATCTCAAATTTATTACATTATTTCATGAACGTTAATTTGTTTTTTTTAAGTATTAACACTGATTTTCACAGACGGGAAAACCCGTGTGGGTCACTATATTGAACTCTTTGTGCTCTCAAATTTGTGGACAATCAAAAAGCTGTTAAATGCAATGACAACGAGTTGTATTATAACTTATTTTTACCTGCTGGTTGTTTCTCATACCTCTGAGATTTAGTGTCTTCTTAAAATGAGACTTTAGGTAAGCGAGTAACTTTTGATTGTCAGCAAAAATCAGCCGCAGCAGAATCACTTTACTAAGGTTAATTAATAGCGTAAGAGTTGTTTAAGTATGTTTAAAATAGCTAACTGTGTTAATACATAGTTTATAAAAATTGTACTTCATGAACATCATAAGATTAAATCGTAATTATTTTCTTAAATATATTTCACCATTGTTTTCCTGGGTGACTTATTGTTAAAGGACAATCCTTAAATGCAACATATGATAATTTTATGAAATTAATACATTGTATTGTGTAAAAATTGTGTGTGAGATAAGAATATAGTTTATTTAGGAAAAAATCTCCAAATTACGAAAGGAATTTTGGGTCTATTCAATGTTTAGTCGTCATCGAGAGATCGCTCCCTCGATGACGTCATGAAACAATGCAAAATCTTGATATTTTAAAACGTCATAACTCGGTCAATTTTTGTGGTAGAAGAGTGATTTTTTTTTTTAGTTTTAAACGTTACAGTGGCAAGAATGTTTTACTAAACATGATTGATAGGACTGGGGCGCTGTATAAAAATTTAAATTTCGTAACTCTTTCAAAATTTGATTTTTTGAAAAACATTGAATAGACCCAAAATTTCTTTCGTAATTTGGAGATTTTTTCCTAAATAAACTATATGCTTATCTCTAACGGTTTAGAAATTAGCTATTGGTCCACGATTGGAGTGGACACCATATATATATATATATATATATATATATATATATATATATATAATATATATATATATATATATATATATATATATATATATATATATATATATATATATATATATATATATATATATATATATATGAACCAAATATATTTACTAGAAAGGATTACCTTTCCTTTTCCGTGTTTACAATATTCTCTTGAAAACAAGTAAAGTTTGCTAGTCGCAAAAGCAGACTAAAGAAGAAAAATTGAAAATTCTAATACCAAAATCAGTTACAAGTATTTTAATTGTTTGCAAAAAGAAACTGGCAACAGATAAACATTTGAATCATTGAAATGTCTTTCCTCGTCGGCCAACAATGACATTGGTTTACAATCCTGTAGATATAAGCCACATCCCCATTTGCTAAAAAACGTTATAATTCAAGTTCCATTTCACATTGAAGCTAAAAACGCTCACAGATTTTTTTTCTTTCTTTCGGTGCTATTGTTTTAAATTTTCCAGAATGTTTTCGCTTCTGAAATCGCGAAAATCATTTTAAAAGTTTTTACTTAAAATATTTGTCACTTAAAGTCATCCGAAGTCGCGACCTAGCGAAGAACACTTTCGATCCCTTTACCTTTCAAATAAAAAAATTTTAAATCGGTTCATCCGTTAGGCTGTACGGTGCCACAGACAGATGCTGGTTTAACTATTCAAACCGTTTTTGTACATTATTTTAATTTTTATTTTAAAGTTTTATTTTATAGAATAATTATATCACATTTTCCCAAAATTTTACGAGTATGGTTAAAAACAAATCAAAGTAAAACGGGTAATATTGTCTTAGTAAAAGTTATATTTATGTATAAAAGTTTCTCGACATTGCTTTGATTTATTTTAACTTCATTTAATTGATTTATTTTCACTTCATTTAATTGATTTATTTATTCATACTTTTTTTATTTAATTTTTGTCAATTTATTGTTTTTTAATTTACTTTTTCACTTAGCAAATGCGAGTTACGGTACAGAAAAAATCTTTAATTGCAATTTTTAAACAGTTTCAATCATATTGTTTAAGTTTCTATTTATTCCTCTTGTAACTGCAGCAAACGGAAAAAATAAATAAAAGATTTAAATGTATTTTAATATTCTTATATGAAAACGTACTTATTTTTCCGACCACGAGAATTTTAAAAATTTTATTTCATCAATGTTAAAGTTGAGGTTTCAAGCTTATTAATCAGACAAAACCTTACAGTTTTCAACGCAATATTTTACGATATAATATGTATCATACCCTTATATCTAAGAATCTAATAATCTAGACATCAATTTCAAAGAAATACAATCGTATTTTTATAAATTTGAGAATGAAAAAGTAATTTTGGCGTGATGAATCAAACCCGGCAGTAATATTTGATTCTATTATTCTGTACAGCTTTATCGTCATAAGAGTATTAAATTTTAAATTTAAGAAAAAACATCACTGCAACAGTTAGAAGCTGCGGTTTTTATTGAACCTTTACCACTAAGAAATTGTAACGTTTTCAAACTATTGAAAGATACATCGATAAATATCTGCGTGAGTTGAGTTTTATTTTTGATCCATTGAATTCATTTTATGATCCCGTAATACTATTAAATATTTCCGATGATTTAGAGAACCTATTTCTGTAACCATTCACTTCTTTCATGAATTGCATTGCTTGACTCTGTTTCGTGTATCATTACAGATGATATCTTCCTTTCAATAACATTGGCCGCCATTTATCTTTTCTCGCCAAGGTTGCTCACTAACTAGTACAGAAACATGGGATTAGAAATGCCAAATTATTTTCTTTCAAACCGTTTCAGTAAATTGACTCATGGTTTAGTGGCCACTGCCGTGTTATTTAGTTAATTTTGTCATATTTCTTGAATATTAATATTTAAATATTACAAAAATGTTGTCTAATGGTTGATGTGTTCAATCGAAGTTGCTTTGATTTTTTTACGTCCCAAAATAGATAATTTAATATTACTTTAACGTATTTTCACAAAAACTTAACGCAGAAGACGGTGTACAATGAAAACTAACTATATTATCATCCAGCCAAAAAAACAGGTTGTTTTGTAATGCTTCATACCAACAAAAATCTCCTCTTGATGATTTTTGATGTATAAGGTATAAACAATTAAAATAAAGAAAAATCTTAGAATATTTTTAAAATATGTAATTTAAAAGAATTTGTAAAAAGGGCAAGAATAAGTTAAGTCAGCTTGAGAACATAATTTTTTTTTCAATATTTTACAAGCAATAGTTTAGTAGCTAAGCCTCTCTGCACTCAATAAAATAGTTGGATACATTTTATCGACAAAAATGTTACAAAAAAAATACTAGAACAACTCTAGAATCCGTTCTTTTTATGATAAATGACGTACCAATTTCTTTTGAGAGAACTCAAATAACTACACTATAGTTTTTTCTCAAGTTCATATAAAAATAAAATTTTACCAAAAACTATTCTTGAACTGGTTGAGTTTCTTAGGGCTATATACTATTTTTTGACGTAACTATACACTATTTAGTTTTAATTTTCACTAAAAAGGAAACATTTCAGCAGCATATATTTCAATACAATATAAAATTAAGTGATGTTTTCTGTTGAGAATAACTCGAAAAAGGTTTTTCTAATAAAAATGTATTTAATACTAACATAAAAAAATGTGTACTCCCTTCTCCAACACAAATTATTTTGAAACTATGTTTAAAGCATACGTGAATGGTGTGACAAGATAAGTTTCAGCTTAAAATATTTATTTCTTATTGAAAGTAATACTGTATATTATGACAGAAAGAGAAAGTTACCTTTTCACATAGCATACCCTATTGTACAATATTCATACCTCTACAGCATCAATTGGATTTAGTTCTCGTATTAATAATGAAAATGGAGTTTACTTAAGTAATCATTTTATTAATGTGAAACACACAATATATTTAGATTTGATGAAGATTTCTGTATAACAATATTTGATCCAACTAAGCAGCACATGTTATTTTATAGTGATTCATACGAAACAAAAAGCTATTCTTGGTGAGATTACATTTATAAGGCTTTAAAGAAAAAAACCCTCAGTCGTTAAATAATGATGTAATCGGAATACGTTTAAGCCATTAAAACTCCTTTGGAATGAAGTTATTGTGGGGACAAACAAAAATTAAATCAATGTTATTGGAAAAAGCATTAAACAGGAATACTCACCATAAAAATGCTACTTTATAATCTTATATTTCTACCAAATCCGATGGGAGCATTCGACTGACTCAATTAATTATTTATTATTGTGCTTAAATATTTTCTAAGAACGTAAAGAGGTAGCCATTCAGAGGAATAAATAAATAATAACTTTACGGGGAAGATGCGTTGTTGTTTTTTTGTTCCAACTTAAATTTGTTTCCAATTAAGTAGCTGCTGCGGAATTAATAGAAGTTATTGGTTCATTGTTAAAATTTAAACTGCCCTATATAATTAAAATTATTGGCAAAAATGGGTTATTAATCAGTCTCACCCTTAGTGCTCTATTTTCTGGTCGGTAATTAGCTGGTAAAATTATTTTTAAAAAATTATTAAAAAACAAGTGCCGCAAAAGGGGTGAGAAATGAAATAAATTTCTAATTCCTTAACTTTTTCAAAGACTTATTTTTTAACCCTATTTGTGTTTAGAACAAATATTTAATAGCAAAAATAACTAAATTAAGAGGCTCAACTGCTTAATCACAAAATACATACATTATCAATCATTACTATGGGGTTACAGCCCCCTGCCAGATGTCGTTCACCACCCCTGGGGAACTGAAAAAGTTCCATTCGGATCGCTTCATGATGAGAGAGCGGATCACGAGCGACACATGGACCAAACAAATCACTCACGTGCTCAATATTCTATTAATCCGGCAATTAAGCACACTTCGTTTTTTAAAGGTTGTAAAATGGTTATTAACGTTGTAACAACCGCTTAAAAACGTTTATAAAACATTTAACTGTTATTTGTGCTGCCTGGGATGCAAAGGAAAAAAATTTCAGAAGTAGGACTTAACACGTTGGGAGCGCATGGACTCTTGGAAGGACGGCAACAGGTTCGCATAGCGGGCGGCTGTCCTCTTGGGGGATAACTTCAAATTTTGACAATTGAATATTTAAAAAACAATTTTTAATTTTTTTGCCCTTTATATACATTAAAAATGGAATGAAATTGGTAAGTTAGACAACAAAAAAATTTTCAGCACGATGGTGGTTACCATTGTCATAAGGTCAGCATTGGACGGGTTAAAAGGAGCCTTACATATTCCTTGCAACAAGTGGACGTGCATTATCTTGTTGAAAGACGTCTCCGGAGATGACTTCAAAAAAGGGCAAGATTTCGGTGTGTAGCACTTCACGGACGTACGTGTTGCTACTTAGATTACTTTCTATTAGTATCAGCTGAGGTAATCCATGATACGAAATCGCACCCTAGACCATAACTTCGGTGGTTCAGCCCCTATGATGTTCGATAGCGCACTCTGGAAGGCGGGATTCATCAGTATAGAGTCTAACACTAATGCGACCTTCAGGGATCGACAAAATAAAGGAGGATTCGTCAGAAAAGACATAGTAACTAAATTAACTCTTCGGGCTCTGTACCCTTTGCAGACACAGTCGTCAATGGTTTACCTTGAGGAGATCATGTTTGAGAATATCCTTACACGAAGTCCACGGTGCAGCAGACATCAACGAATTAACGAAGCCGACATTAGTAAACCTATAACACTAGACCAACATGCTTCCTACTGCCAATAAGCTGTATAGTCACAGATCGCCATGTGGACCTGGTGGCTATCTTCGCGCTCTGACGTCCCTCTGAAGCCATTCATTTTAAGTTTTTCCAATTAATTGCACGGTGGTCACATCAGTGCACTGCTCTCAAGTTATCATCATTGTGAATTGCTCCTGTGCACACAAGCTGTTATTGAGAGTGAGGAAACCTCTCTTTCGCTGAGGATTCTTCCCAGTTAAAACTCCGTAAACTTTTAGCATTTCGTTTCGTTTGGGGCTATATGCCCAGATTTTTTGCTGAGGACTACAATCTAGTGTTTTGCATCCGTTACATATGATTTTTTGTTATATATATCTTGTACGGACAATGTATGAAAGAGTTACATCACAAAAGAAGGAAAGTACACTGCTCGACATTGAAAATGCAACACCAAGAAGGAGTGGTCAGAAATTCATGCAACTCAGTGACGTGCGTCTACGGTAAAAACCGTAGACGCACGTCACTGAGTTATGCAAATGATATGAAATCCGCAGCTCTCCGACGCACGTGAAGTAAGATATAAGAGAATGAAGTTGAAAAGTGGGCTATGTTCATGTTGGTTTTTCTGCCAGACTAATTATCGGAGAAATTTGGTTTTTGTCTCGAAGGATACGTGTGATAGGAGGAAATGCCACGCCGTCCTCAACGAAGACATTTCCAGCATATAGACGACTTTACAAGGGGTATGGTGATCAGTCTGAGAAGGGGAGGTTGGTCCATACGTCAAATTGCAGCTGATACCCACATGGATGAAAGCACTGTGCATCGGCTGTGTCGGAGATGGTTGGAAAGAGGAAATGTAGCCACATTGAGGGGTGCAGGTGCAGCCAGAGTGACGTCAGGCCGCTTGGATCGACGGATTCACCGACAAGCTGTGGCGGACCCGCAAGTCACTTGTACGTCGATTCTGCAGCACGTGCAAGGTACCCTGGATGTTCCTGTGTCGACCAGAACCATTTCCCGTCGACTGGTTGCACGTGGTCTGCAATCACGGCGCCCGCTAAGAAGACTGCCATTGACCTCACAGTACAGACTCCAACGTTTGGAATGGTGGCAGACCAGAGCGACGTGGATGGCAGAATGGCAAACCGTAGTGTTCTCAGATGAATCCCGCTTCTGTTTGTCCAGCGATAGTCATCGCATACGTGTGTGGCGTCGACGTGGAGAAAGATCGAATCCGGCAGTAACTGTGGAATGCCCCACAGCGCGACAACGTGGCATAATGGTTTGGGGCGCTATTGTATGCAATTCCGTATCACCTCTAGTTCGTATTCGGGGCACTATGACGGCCCAACGATATGTAGATAATGTACTTCGGCCGGTGGCAATCCCCTACCTTCAGGGTCTGCCAAATGCAACTTTACAACAGGATAACGCCCGGCCTCACAGTGCTCGAATCAGCCAACATGCTCTACGAGGTGTACAGATGCTTTCCTGGCCACCATACTCTCCTGACTTGTCACCAATCGAACATGTGTGGGACGTGATTGGACGCCGTTTGCAGAACCTGTCACTGCCTCGTTCAGAGGACGAACTGTGGCAAATGGTTGAAAGGGAATGGAGTGCCATCCCTCAGGACACCATCCGCAGGCTTATTGACTCCATGCCTAGACGTGTTTCTTCGTGCATCGCTGTCCGCGGTGGTCCTACTTCTTACTGAGCCGACGCCGTCCTCGCTCTAAATTTTGCTTATTTATTTTGAAATAAATATCACTTATTGTTCCATGCTGTCTCTGTCTTCTTACCAAATTTCATCAATTTCTGACCACTCCTTCTTGGTGTTGCATTTTCAATGTCGAGCAGTGTACATCCGGAGCGAGGGTGGGAGTCGAACCCACCGTCTCAGAGTTATGAGCCAATATTTAGAAAAGTGCCAATTTGAAGTTGGAGTTTTCTGAAAAAAAAAATTTTTTTGCAGAAAAAAACTAATATTGGATTTTAAGTCTAAAGTGGGTCTAAATGCAAGAAAATAAAAGGGGGGAGGTCAAGGAAGTTATTTACCCCCTCCTTAGATTACTCACTTTTAAGCCGTTACAGATCTGATGAATGTTACAGATCTGATGTTAATATGAGTTACATATTTGAGTTTATGCTATCAGTCTTCGTTAACATCTCTAAATATGATATCATTTCCTTGCATTTTTAACATAGAATTAAGATAATTATATTAAAATATATATATTAGGCTAAAAAATCAAATTTCATTATGAAAAAGCATTTCTTGGAAATAAAAATGAGCGATAAGGTTTTTAGATAAAATAAATTATAAGATTACCAAATCCAAGCTAATAAAACATTTGTTTTGTTTTAAAACAACACACAACTTCAACTTTTTCAACACACAACTCTGCTGCTTGCTTTTCTTTAATTAGTTGCAGGAAAAATTTAATTTCTTGATCAGAAATTCAAATTTAGCATGCTAGTTATTATCTAGTTATTTAGCGAAGTTATAAGAAATTGAGGCACAAAAAAATTAATTAATTAATTAATTAAAATAATAATAATTAATTAACTTAATTTCTGCAGTGTCAATTTTTCTTATTTTACTAACTTCTATTGTTAGGTCATACAAACCACAAATGAAGCAATTGTACTAAAACTCATTGCTTTTCCTTTTTTAAGAACAAAAATATTCAATATATATGGCTAAAGTATGATTTTTGCTTTTTATAATTCTGAAACGTGTGAGTTAGTTCTGTAACATATTTGCTGTTTTTCAATGTTACCGCTCTGACTGTTACCGATCTGACAAACTGACAAAGTTTTTTTTTTTTTTATTTCCGAGTCGATCGCGCTAAACCAAAATCAAACACGTGGTTTTTTCACTTGTAACAAAGGACTATACTTATATATAAAATAATTTTTAAAATAATAAAAACTGCGCATTTTAGAGCGCGTTACCGATCTGATGACTCAAATGACACACATTTTATAAAATCACTTAAAAAATCTTACCTACAATTTTAGAGGCAGAAATGCAAATTTTTAATTACAATTCGATAAAACTTTCCACCAGGTACTCAGTATCACGTGGTATAGGTGCAGGAAATGATTTTGGGAGCCTAAACATAGATCGGAAGTTATTGTTACCACTCTGACGGCGGAACTTGGGACACGCTTATTTCGCATCAGCTAGAAAATCAGAAATCGATTAAAACAAAAATGAAGTAAAATATTAACAAAGGGGTAAAAATAGAATCGTTTTTTGTGCAAGTACGTTTTTTTAGGAAGTTAGAAAGTGCGCATGACCTGTTTGCATGCTAAGCTTTGCTACTTGGGACACGTTACCGATCTGATTTTTGATGTATAAACACAATATTTTCTGATGAAAAAAAAAAAAAAAATCTGATGTTATTAGATGAAATGAAAGAAAAACTTATCTTCTTTCTGGGGAAAATTATTTTTTTAACTAGTTATTGAAATACTGGTGAAAATTCACTTGGGACTCAAATTGGCACTTTTCTAAATATTAGCTCTTATCGGCTATACACTCCTTAGACCGCTCGGCCACTGAGACCTCCTTTTAGCATTTACCACCCATCGTCGTTGAAGCATGCTTAGGTCACACTAAACGTTTGCCACTAACAAATAAACATCGACTAATTTTAGCGTGCTGCTACAGCCATCTATTTATGCGCTTTCAGTAGATGTTCAAAAAACGTTTCTCAGGCTACGCATACGTGGTTACTCTGAAACGTTGTTACTTTGCATAACATTCTATAATTAGTATTTACTGTCAATTCCATTTCTTTGTGTTTGATTCCTTCATGTTCAGTTTTTTACAAACGGCAGTAGGGGAGACCGGGGCTATTTGGCATAATTTTTACTCCTCGATTTTTCTAATTTTTTCTGTTGTACTTATGGTAAAAGTAATTTATGCCTCTAATAGAGTAACATCTTGGCTACAAAAAACCATTAGGCACATTATCTAAAATTCACTGGGGAATTCGTGAAAAATATTCTCAGAAGGCTCCTCAACAGTGCCAACTTACCCCGGAGTCGGAGTAGGTTGGCAGATGCATCGGGGTATGTTGGCATAACATTGTTTGACATGCCAAATTTGCATCAATATAACAATTTTTCATTTTTTAAATATTTATTTAAATATATTATAAGGTAATATATTAAAACAAAGCTTTAAAACACAGGTATGAGGTAGGTTACAAATGATTTATGTCAACTGCAAAATATGTGTTCTTACTCATCCGAATGAAGAGTTAATCTTCCACTCAGATGAGCGTCGGGCGGCTCTAGTCACATTCAATACTTAGTAGTCTTCACCATAGTGGAGACTGATAAATCCTCGTAATCGACTTTAAGTATTTGCCCTGGATATTTGCGGC
>JAXGGA010004212.1:0-91257 GCA_038373865.1 Uloborus plumipes | reverse complement strand
CTGAAAGGATATATTTCCTTGAGAATCGGTCATTGCTGGAACAATCCTGTCAGATAAGCGAGATCGATGAAATTCTTTACTTACTGTTAGGCCTATTTCATCGTAAATTCCTTCACTTGAAATAACGTATTTCTCATTAATTTCGATAAGTCATTTCGATCCCACGCTCAACCATGACGGTAGATGAACAATAATTGCCGCCAAGGTTAAGAATGGTATCATTTTGTGCCGAAACATAGCTGCGAATGCAGGATTGTTCCTGCATTGACCGCCGCGTAACTTTCTGCTGTTGTGTCCGCCATTTTGTTTCTTCCCGAAAGGCACAAGTGCTGTCCAGACCACAACTTCCCAGGCTCGGCCCGGGCAGCTATTTATGACGTCACGGCTTAAACGCCCGGGCGGCCCGGGCGAATACTCTGAACGTAGCCAAAATACTACTGTTTCCAAACGTTGCCAAAATCAATGTTGCTGAAATGCGAAATCTATGAAAATGAAAAAAAAAAAAAAAAAAATCCGCCAAATCTTTTAATTAAGTCATTAGTATATTGGAAACGGGGTTGCCAGAAAAATACTGCGCTCCTTATTTGGGCCGAAAAAATACTACCGTAGAATCAAAAATACTACGTCTGGCAACCCTGGAAGAAGAACGAAACAAAAATAGGTATGAACACGTAACCATAGTAACAACATGAAAAGTTGATTTCCGTTGATAAAATAATTCTTTTCATCTCTCTTTTCAAACAAATTTTATTATCGAGCTGAACCATTTTAGAATCGTTTGGCTTGCTTTACTGAAGGTAAGCCTTGAATTTGTTAATTTATACCATTCTACAGTGTAGTACGGGATAAAATGCTTTAAAGAAATACATTGGATTGAAACTAAAATAAGAAAGTCAATTGGCAAGCCAGCAACACGTGGTTAGAGATTTATAGATAGAAAATTTATGAAAAATCTACGCTTGAGTATTGTGAAAGTTTTTGCAGAATTTAAGGAAAAATTGTATGTTTCAATTTCAACTGAAAATGTTCGCCTATAGTCCTCTGAACAGCTGGACTACATGAGCCCTTTGTCTGCAGAATTTTTTTGTTATTGCGAAAAACGGAAAACTTAGGCTTTCTTTAACAAAATAAATAAACCCAAAATGCTTTGGAGTAATGCCTTATTTGCAGATTAAAGTAAATTTAACATGTTTGGTTCCGATCCATATAATTGTAAGGCGAAAAAAAGGGAAGATTTTTTCTTGTGCAGGGGTGCATGTCAGCAACGGGCGATTGGTAATTTGATATTTATTGTTAAAAAGACGAAGCATGCTGTTTCTTTATATATTTTATGACAAAATTTAAAACTATCGGCCCAAAATTTGGGCGTTGGAAGTGACTTACTTTTTTTACTGAGATTATAAGAAGCACATGGCTTTCAACGTTCGCTTTTGGAGTCTCTAAGAGTGTTCACAAGTTTTCGAAATGCTTTCCGAATTACCTCCAAACTTAGTTTAAATCCAATGGAACTTATTTGGAGAAAACATGAAATCAAAACTAAAAGCAAACTTAAAGAATTATAACGATCGAAGAGTGAATGAACACTGGCTCAGAAATCACAAAAAAGAAAAAAAAAAAAAAAATGTTCTTCCAGACGTTCAAAAGCTTTTGTATGCACTGAAGAATACCATACTGAATATTAAATCAATGAAAAATTAGATTATTTTCAAGTATGTAAATCAGTGGCGTGTAGTAAGAAAGTCCCCAATAATAGCCAACTCAGATACTTGGAAATGTAAACAGAAGCATCTATAATTTGATTTCAGTTTTATATAGACAGTCATAAATACAGAAAATTAATTAGATGATGAAAAAAAGTATCTTAAATAGAATAAGAAAACTTCAGTTTTCATTATTGGAGTTTAATTTCGAGCTTCAATGGGGGGGGGGGGGATCTGGACCTGGGGACCACCCCCATTTCCTACGTCACTGATGTAAATATATTTTTTTAATATACGAAGACTTTTGCGAGATCAAATTCTTGATACCTTTTGATCATTAATTTCTTAAAAGCCAGAATATTTGATGTAGTTTTTTTTTTAAAATAAATCATAGATCCTACTGTGAAATACCCATTCCGAAATATCAATTTCAATTAATAAATAAAACTCTATTTCATTGAAAATGGTAAGTGTACAAACACTTTTGGGACTCACTGTATACTAGAATGAATCATAAGTTTTGCAATTAATTACTTTCTTTTTACTTTCTTCGATATCTAATCTATAGAAGAAAGTATCGGATTCGTGAAAACTTTCGATTTTCGACGGATTTTCAGGTTTAGATGTGTGCTGAGTTCAATTCGATCATTTTTGGAAAATGTCTCTCTGTGTGTGTGTGTGTGTGTGTGTGTGTGTGTGTGTGTGTGTGTGTGGTGTGTGTGTGGGGTGGGTTTGCGTGTGTGTGCGTGTATGTGCAAGATGCGTTTATCTAGTAAATTTGAAAAAAAAAAACTAACATGCTTAAATTTGTGTAACGTTATCTATGTTGTCACGTATTCCCGTAAAATGAATGAAACACAGAAGAATTCGAGTTCAAATTGTCAATTCAAACTGCAATATTTTCTTATTAACTGCCTTCTGGAAAATTATAAGTTGCATCTTGTAATCTGCTTTCATTTTTAAAAGTGCAAGAAACGTTGAGTAACCTTTTATTTACTGTCATAAAAATTAATTAACGTTTTAATGAACCATTCTCAAGCTCCGAAAAACACGTTTTTGCTTCCATTGAGTTAATTAAATGCAAAAGATGCAGCTACTAAAAAACTACAAACATTCACCATTACCCGAATTTTTAAAACGAAAGCAAAAAAGAAAACTAGTGCTTTGCGTCTTTTATTTTTAGTTCACAAAGAGAAATCCATTTTGAAACAAGACTTTTTTTCCTGTTTTTAGTTTATTTGTGTTTAAAATGCTCTTAAAATTCAATTAAATCTCTACGTTGCATTTTACCTTCAAGCAATTTTTATAGTAAACGAAATGGATAAACAAACTTCTGTTAACTTCTGAATGGTTTGATGATGATTTGGTTTCATTAGTTTATGGACTTTGAAGAAGTTTATGAATTAGTTTTATCTTTAACAAAAATCTCCTTTTCAAGAATCTTGTCAAACGTTCTGTTTATGTTTTGTACTATTAATAACTTTTACTTACAGTTCTAATTTAAGAGAATGTGGGGCAAAGTGAAATGGCCAAGACAATTTACCATTTTCAAAAGCAACAAGACTGGAAGTTTAGTTCTTGAAAATTACAAACAATAAAAAAACAAGAAAAAAAGAAATAACGTAATTTAAAAATAAAAACTTTACATTGATGAAACACTGTTTTTCATTATTGGCAGTTTAAAGTTGTTGATTCAAAAAAAAAAAAAAAAAAAAAAATTGAAAAATTTTCACTTTTTCCCCCCATGAAGGGCATCAGTAAAATCATTTTTTTTAAAATTTATTATTTTTAATTTTTTTATGAAAAATACCTGAATAATCATTTGAATGTGTTAAGAAAAGAAACCTGAGAATCGATAATGTGAAGATATTTTAAACGAATAAATAACTAACTTAGAAAATAAGAAAAATAATTGAGGTGATTTAAAATAGTTATGATAAATACGAAAGAAGTAAAGTAAAGGAAATAGCAGAAGCTAGTGAATTTTTTAATGAAGGAATTCTAAAGAAGATTTCTTAATTTAAGGAGTTTGAAAGTGATGTAAACATGGTTGAATGCGTAAACGAAATGATTCGGGTCCCAGTTGGCCCGCATCCACTTCACTAATTGTTAAAAATTAGTGAAAATTTAAAAAAAACTTATTGTTAAATAAATAAAGAACTCCAACCAAGCATTAGTCAGGTCATTATTTTCCTACACTTAAATGCCTCAAAAAATAATTTTTTTATCTTACAACAAAAATTTATTGACAATATGAAAAACCCTCTTTTTGAAAGGTTGATAGTCTTGTTCGCCAGCTTTGATTTTCACCACGAAGATATATATTTCTTCACTGACCGATAATGAAGTAATATGTGTAATGCCTACATGGTTCAATAGTTATCTGATTAGTTGAGCTCTACAAGTATATAATAGTTTACTGTTTCTGACTTCACATTTGCCCCGTTTTTCACTTTCGACCCTCGCGGTTTCACTTTGCCCACAATTCCTCTACTTTTGTTCATATTATGCCACATTTTTCACCAATTTTTGAGGATGTGCCCATATCTTTGCGTTTGTCGACAGATTTGCATTATAAGTTCTCTCCTCCGTCCTCTCTCCCCCCCCTCCACTCGCCCGCCCTCCTCTTGGATTAAAGGTGGAGATTAAGGGCGCTTTTTTCCATTTGGACGACACGACAAATCGACGAAAGTCGGGACGGTTCATAACTGTCAACCGACTAAGTTTACACGGTGGCGTGTCGTACTATTATGCAACTGCTTTTCCACTTCATACGATATCGTTTCTCTCCGAAAACGGGTCATTTTACACTCGCATTTTTATTTCGTAAACAGCCACTGTGTTCCGCATCTGTATTTTATTATGGCTGGCTCATTGCTAACAGGTTTTCAGATTACAGGTATTTGCTGTACCATCCGGAGAAAAAGAAAAACAAATTAAGAGGACGGCATTTGGAATTGCAACGATGTTTTTAAAGAAAGGTTACATTCGGTAGGCGAGTTTATTAATACACTTTTACAAGAAAGTGCAAAACAGATTTTAGAGTGATTTCTAAATATTTTTGCTAAAATTTACCAAAGAATAAGTAAATAAATTTAATATCTGGTATCAAGGGTCTATTTGACACATAGTAGTTTAAATCTAGAGTGTATAATAATATTTTTTAATAGTTACGAACGATCGCCCTTGACCTATACCTGTTTCTTTCCTCGTCTGTTAGAAGATTTGCCGTTCACATATTCCTCATCTAAAAATATCTAAAAATCTTGCTTCCCAGGGCTTTATTTCCCTGTGACATTTGTTTTTTGTATACAATATTTTTTCTTTATCCCCTAGTCACACGGTCGCTGAACTCAATTAATTTTTCACTCACAAACAGACACACGTCAAACTTGGAATGGCCTCTTGACTACGGTGTGTGCGCATCGAAGAACGTTCAGGAATTGAAACCATTTAATCTTTTTTGAAGCATTCATTAAAAATGTCTGCGCTAACAAATTAATGAAAACAAAGGATAACACAATATGATTATTAAAATCGTTTTATTGACTACATCTTTTTATCAAATTCGTTTGCAAATTGAAACTTAGATTTATTTAATGCTGAGATAGGTCCGATTTAAACCGCCATTTTTGCTAAATTTTTGAAGCAAGTAAAACAGATGAATGACTGTCGTCCCGATTTTAAAAGACGCGAGAGGGTCGGAGCGCCATTCGACACGAATGAGACGGCAAACGACATCGTTCGGTCGGTAACGACACAATTGCCTTTGAATCGGGAGGTGGAAAAGCGCATAGCATATTTTAATGCATTTTGCGTGCGTCAATGTCGGAGGACGACAATCGTGCACGATTTATCGCTGTCGTGTCGGTAAGTGGAAAAGCGCCCTAAGGGCCCTGCTCCACATTGACGTAAAGCAGAAAAATTAAGCAGAAGCGTAAAATGGATTATCATAGCGTTCCTATGGAAAAGTTACCCCTCCGGATTTTTCACAGTGTCTTCTGCCTTCGATGTTCGGTTCCGCGTTTTATACGCTGATGTGGAGCAGGGGAGGCCTAACTGACAAGAACAGAACTAACGTGAATGCGAAGCCCTATCTGCAGAAGATATTCAGCAGACACGTGTCGTTGATAGTTATCATAGAAACCCTCTATGTATTAGCCCCCTGGCACTAAAACTTGTCAGCTTCCACATTTAAGAAATGAAAAATCTGAAAAGTCTTCAAAGCAATCCTTTCTTCAGGCATCATGATTTTTAGGATTTTCTGTCTGTCCGTGAAAACCGCGCCTAGCACTCGAGAACCATTCCACTTAAAAAAAAAAAGGTGATGGGTTGTAAGTGGGAACTTTCCGAAGTTTTCAATTTAACTCATTAATGCCTAGCGTCCCTTTTTAGGGACGGTCCAAAAAAAGGGTCTGAATTTCCCCAAAATAGACATTTCAACCAAACAATAATGTTCAATCAGTACCTTGATATTGTTTCAATTCGTTATTAACAGATTGCAGCACATAACCATTGTAAAGTGTGTTCTGTAGCAGTTTTAATATGATCTTTATCAAAAATTACATGGTTCACAATCTCAAGAAAAAAAGCTAAGTTTTCAAAGTTATTCCAGGTTCCCAGTTTATGTTAATTGCTGATTTTATTTCTTCTTATAAAATGTCTATTTAAATATAATACCGTAGGCAGAAAAAAAAATTATTAAAAAAAGTATATACCCTCTGGGGTCTATCGTAACTTTTAAGGGACGAATTTTCTTTCCTTAATAAAAAATTTATTTTTATATAATATTTTTTTATTATTTTTCCTGTCCATTAAACACTGTTTGTTACCAGTATAAAAATATCTTTGGTAAAAAAATGTCAGGCATTAATGGGTTAAAACTTTCATTTGTGCTATTCTTTTGACGTATTCAACTAATCTATGTGTTTGAAATTATCATCGTTCTGCGTTGCTTGAAAAGGCTCAAGATGCATCTTATTATTCTTCCCTTACTGTTATCTTACCTATCATCCCTATTTTGGCAAATACGTGGAAGATTTTACCTAAGAAAATCAGACAGTTTCGTTGGTGCGTTCCAAAACCATGCGAAAGAGAAGTACTACAGCCTCGCAAGAGAGTTGGATTTCTTAGTGAATGCACGATAGAAGGCAACACTAACTACTAACAGTTGATTTTTTTTTTCTTTCTTTGAATTCAGAGCAGAGGCTGAAGAAATCCAGTTTTAAATCCAGAAATCCAGTCTTCAGAGACACTGATTTGTTATGCGACTGCGGAGGATTTAACCCTGAATGTCCCAAATTAATTCAACAAAAATTTTCATATATTAAATTAATATAAGAGGGGTTTCTGAGTCCCGTCGGGCATAAAGGGTTAAAGTCATTATTAATGTACCGGCTGACACCAAACCTGCTGTTCTCCAGTCAAGGATCTGAAGCCTTGCCCCTACCTGATAAATTTTACTACTCATTACATTTTCTAATGTAATGACGTTGAAAAATAAAAGAAGACCGAAGCTGCTTTTGGAGTGAATTATTATTTCAATAAGATTTGCAAGAAAATATTATTAATCTGGACCCCATTAAACTTGACTTCTCTCAGTCTGTACATCAACTTAAATGTACTGCGTACTATATAAATAAAATACAAATTAGCCCAATAATGTATTTTTGCAGGATATTTGAGACACATCCGTAAATTAATTTTTCAAGAAGTTTCTTTCACTTAAATTCACACAACAAAATATCAGCAGTTTCCAACCAAACAGCATGTCAAGAGTAGTTAGTGAATATGAATCTGAACCTTTATGTTCTAGTAATCTTTTAATCTGATGTTCAGTTAAGTAAAATAATGTATGAGCAAACTATACTTAATTTTTTCATATGCTGTTTTTTATTTCATTCTCTCGAACTCAAAATATAATGTAGAGTACACTGTTAAAATTATGGGTTACACATGGCATCTTTTAGGGTGAAACGTTGTAGCACCAGCGGCACCCATTGACGGTGCCACTTGACTTTCTATGGTACTCTTGAAGGTACCATAGAGCACCCATCAAGATGTCATAGGGCACAAATCTTAGGGAATCATGTGGCACCCTTCAGGGGGTGAAGCTGGTACCACAATGTTTTACCCTGGAAGGTGTCATGTGAAACCTGTAGTTTTAACAGTGTAGTCTGTTTACATGTTTTGGCTCAATCGATAGGTTACTTGATTTAATCCGTCCTTTCATTAATTCGGACGATCTGGATTCCTCATTAATCCTTATTATTAATGAGGCTCTATTGCATTTTTGCCAGTAATAAGTGCTTTGGCAATGTTAACAATATAAAATGCTTTGTGTTGCACCTAAGGTTCAATTAAACTGCTTATAAAACTGAAGTTTCTTCGAGAAATTACCTATTAATATGTTAAAATATGCGTAATTTAAATAAATGGTAGTTTTCAAAATTCAATTGTGTAAGTAAAACTGATAATTTAAGCGAAACGAGAAATTCTATTCATGCGTTTTCTAGCGCAATAATTGGCAATTAAAACCATGTTTGTGTTTTATCATTGATTTCTCATTTAATTGGCTCATTTTGCTTTCAGACATTAGAGAATACTATGATTTGCAGAAATAAGCATAATTGGAACGATATTTTCAATTAAATTCGCTACTATTCAGAAAGGGAACGAAATTGGTTGGTATTATGCTCCTGATTAAGGCTACAATGGAGTCTTAAAATGCGAAAAATTGACCAAAATTTTGATTTTTCAGTTTTTTCTTAAAATTAATCTCTGAACTGTGCGTAATTCATAGCAAAAAAAAAAATTTCAATTCGCACTATTTTTACCGAAGTTATAAGCTATTCTTTCAGTATTCTGTCAGTACATTTGTAACCAAATGTTTCATTTAAATGCATATATCTCAGAATCGTAAAATTTAAATTCATGCGTATCTTCCAAATGCTCCCTGCAGTTCAATATATGTTTAATCACTTTGAGTTTTTTTCAGCTTGATCAAAATATACAAATAAAAAATCTGGTATGGACCCCACACTACTTCCTTTTACGTGTAAATTTCTTAGTAGTTGCCTTAAGTGTTAAAAAAAGTGCTTGGAGTGAGCAAGGTAACAATTCAAATATTTACTCCCCTAATCTGCCACGAAACAATGCAAAAAATATTTTGCAATGGTTAATTTTCTAAATATTGCTGATTTTAATATCATTCAGTGAATTTTTCGCAAAATATCGCCAATAGCGCCAAGTTGAACCCAAATTCAAAAAATATTTTTTTCGCCAAATTTGTCGCCAAGTTGGCGTCAAACACTTGGCGACCAAAAGCTTGGCGACATATAGCCAAGTGATCGCGCCAATTCATATCACTTGAGTCTGCATTGAAATTAACACTGATTTACCCCAAAAAAGGTGTAAAACACCCCCTTGGGAACATTCAAATGCAACCACAAGGGGAGGTGCACAACTAGACCATCCTCAGAGCCTACATACCAAGCTAGAAGCTTCTACGGCATATAGTTTTTGAGTTATGCGACCCACATACGCACACACGTACATACAGACGTCACGAGAAAACTCGTCGTAATTAACTTGGGGGTGGTTGAAAAAAAAATTTCGGCTGCTTATATGTTGGTAGGTACATATGCACGTGCTGACAGGTCAAAAAAACTAAGGAATTTTCATTCGGGGTGAGCAAAATCAAAATTTAGACTCAAATTTGAGTGATTTTTTTTTTCGCGATCACAATACTTCCTTTACTACGTAAAAGGAAGTAAAAAAAGTTGGGGAGCAAATTTTCAGTATTCTCATTTCTTTTTTTTTTTAAATCAGCTTTAAATCCAAATTTTATTGAATTTTTTCAGAAAAATTGGAAATTTTATCAAGAACTCAGTTTTTGACACATTTTTCCCTAAATATTGTGGTTAATGAAATTTTGCTCCCCAACTTTTCTTTAAATATGAAATAGGCATTTACAAAAATTGAAAGAATTAAGTTTTTAAAAAAATTGGTCTGCATGGAGTGGTTTTTGCGGTTCAAATATTTACGATTAAAAAATACAGTATTCTCTGTATTTCAAAAACTATTCAGAAATTTACAACAAAACTTTATATATTACTTCCCCTTATAAGGGTCTAAAACTAATAAAAAACTCAGAACTGTATCTTCAAAATTGAAAAAAATGATTTTCATACTCCATTGTAGCCTTAAACTACTTTTTGGTGAGTACTGGAAAATTAATCTATCAGAAACTGCTATAATTCTATGATTCTTTAGTTCGCTTCATGTGAGCGGGAGAACATGCATCATGCAAAAAGTGGGATTCAAAACTGATACAAAGATTAGAAATGAGTGGATAACTAACTTTCCTTTTAACTAGAATAATAAAAACTCATCTCCTAAGGTTTTAACTTATTAAGAGAATATGAGTAAAGCAGATCAATAATAAGTGGGAATTTTCAGGAATAAACCTTTTTAATAGTTGACTTTAAAACTTTTAATTACTTGAAAACAAGAAAAAATTGTTTTGCCGTTTCACGCACAAAAAACATTGCGCCCTTTAAACAGGTCACGGGCTTTCCCTATTTTCATATTTTTTCTAGGAGAGCCCTAAATTTTTATGTAGCTATATGGTCCCCGTTAATAGATTTCTTTAGAGAGTTCTGTTTTCCAAAAACCTAGTTGATTCCTGTCAAAGATCCCCCAAACTTAAATACACCGGCAACAAACTGGTGTTTAAACGAAGATTTTAAACGCAGCTTGAAATGTTCATTACTGTCTGATTTTCTTAGGTAAAACCTTCCGCGTATTTACGCATGCGTCAGGCTTTCTCTGATCCTACTAAAATAGGGGTGATAAGTAAGATGACAATAAGGGGAAGAATAATAAGAAACATTTTGAGCCGCATCAAGCAACGTAGAACAATGCTAATTTCAAATACATAGTTTAGTTGAATGTGTCAAAAGGATAGAAAAATGCACGTTTTAAACTGAAAACTTCGGAAAATTCCCATTCACAACCCATCACCCCTTTTTAAGTGGAACTGTTCCCGAGTGCTAGGCACGGCCTTCACGGACGCAAAGTATTGTAGAGAGATTCAATAGATGTTTAAACTATGCATTCATGAATTGTATCGAATTTGTTTAGGGATATTCACATATTTTTGCAACAGTGCGATGAATAAAGCAAAATTTCGGGATTTCTCATGTTTCTGAAAATCCATACCCACTGACTGTCCCCCGGCGCTATCTCTAAATTGGAGTACAGTTCCAAATACGCAATTTTACACGAACTTGGACGTTCTTAGAGGGGAGTTCATTTGCAGGCTTTCCCGAGTAAAAAGGTGGAGGAAGTAGGGGAATGTGGGGCAAAGTGAAATAGCTGGGCAAAGTGAAATAGCAAAATATTTTCACAGTTTGCAGCTAAACCTATCAAGCAAATATTTTAACTAAGTTCCTAGACATATAGCTGATTCCTGTCAAACAATAAATAGCTTCAAAAATCAGCGGAAAAAAGTATACAAGTCATTTTCAAAATCTGATACCTTTCTTGTAATATTCGTAGTTTTTCAAGAATATTTCTTGCTGTTATAAAATGATCAAAAAATTTTAATTATCATTTTAACTATTAATTGATATCTACTAGTATCCAGTCCTTATTTAGTTGAAATTAGTCATGTTTTTATTTTAAATGTTCTAGGTATTTTGTCAAGTACTCCCGGGCAAAGTGAAATAGTTCATTTTCTTTGTTTATGCATTCATTTACAAAATCACGTAATATTTTTTTTCATTTATTAATTTATTTACTTTCTTTTGCTTATTAATCCACTTATTTATTCATTCATTCGCTTGTTTTGTTATTCATTCCTTATTTTATTGACTCATTTCTTTTTCTCATATATTAATTAATCCCTTTATTTGTTATTTATTAATTCGTTTATTTTTCCGTTAATAATTCATTTATTCGTTTATTTACTCATTCATTTGATAAAACTACTGTTAATCATCAAATAGAAAATATTACATTCAAAAATATTGTATTTTTCATTTTGCTCCTTGGTTTTTTGAGATGAAAAATTTCCACCTCTTTTTGAAGGAGCAAAATAAATACCAAAAATGAAAAATAACACTTCAAAGATGGTTGTATTACAAAATACAGTATTCCTTCTTCATGTACATTGATTTTCTGAACAAATTTCCAATTTGTTCATTTTGAAACAGGCATGTTGTCTCGACTATTTCACTTGCTCCACATTCCCCTAGATTGTAGGGACGAGGTTGCAAGAGATTTACCTGTTTTCACTCTCAATTTATGGGTCATTTGAAATTTTTTAGTGGGAAAAGGGAATATTTTCTTTTTCTTTCTGATTTTTGTGCATTTTAACTTCAGTACTAGTAGGGTTCCTTCAAAAGTACGGCGCCCTTATAGGCAGTCGCCTACATTGTTTATTTGGTAATCTGACCCTTACGTGTACTTTTTTTCTTTCTATTAATTATCAAATACGCATCATTGAAAATTCTATTTTTTGCATGCTACTAAGACATTAGACTCTCATTATCAGCTTAAAAATTATTCTTATTATTAGTGTTTAAAAATACCCTTTTTTTTTTTGAAAACATCGCAAATGAAATGCATCTGTATTTATATTTTCGTACTTATACTTTTTTTTTCAAGATTTATTTTTCATTGAAGGTTAAATATTGCTAAAGTAATTAATTATCCAAACATAATTAATTACTTTAGAATAATAAAATAATCAATAATTGTAAAATAATTGTAATTTAGCATCTTTAATACACTGTTAAGACGCATTATGTTCCATCCATTTACTCAAATCTTCGAAACCAATTTTTACAAAACTTGAGAAACATGTTAGCATTTGCGTTACAATTTAATGGTTTCATGTACAAAAAAATTCCAAAGTATAATATCCCTTACGGCTCTTAAAAAAAAAAAAAAAAAAAAAAAAAGATACAGCAATTCCACGAAAAAGATTGTGTTGGAAGTCTGAAGTTGAAGCCTCAGCAGTTAGCACTTTTTCCTTCCATGCAAAAATGTCCAATATATAAATCCTCAGACACTGAAATTCAGACTTCTCCCATCCAATAATGTTCCATGACAGTCCAGAAATGAATCAAACTATGCTGTTTAAATCAAATCTCAACGAAATATTCAAGGTTTCCTTTTCAATGCAAATATTTTGAACGGTGTACGCCTTTGGTCTTGGATAAAATCTCGCTAAGAGCTTTCCAAGTCACTTTTGCGTAAGATTTATTCCGTCGAACACTCTTCTTCACTTTAAATCCTCCTTAGTTGAGGAATTTTCCCCTCAAGTCTGAACTTTTCTGACAGCGGAAAAGTTTTTTATTGCACATCCGAAGTATGCTCCCTCCATTTTCATAGCTTGAAAAACGAAAACTAAGTTGAGCGTGCCACACTTTCTGTAAAAGATCTTAGCAAATAACCTTTTTTTTTTGAGAAGAACATTTTGGCCCTATGCGAGAAAAGTTCTACATGACGAACCTTTAATTGCTGAAAACGGGTTCAACAGTCCGTCCAATCGTTTTTACTGGACAGATTTTATTTCATTTTTTCTCCGGAATTTGGGTACACTTACACTTATGGGGCACCAATTAGTATTAGGATTTTTAAACGTGGCGCTTTGCTTTCCTTTCGTACACGTATCAGAAAACTTAAAAAAAAAAAAAAAGTCAAATGACTATGCATTTAGTACTTCAATTTCAAAAAGTCTAAAGAAGAGTGAACCCACCCAAATAAAAAAGAAATGCCCTCTCTCCATCATTAAAGATCGTTGAAAACTTCATTTTTAGGACTTCAATGTGGAAAAATTATGGAGATCCCACTAATCTGTAACTCCTCTTAATATCATGAAAGATCGTCTGTTAGGGATTCAATTTCAAAAACATTACCGGAGGATAAAATCCCAAGCCCACTGATCATCTAACAATTGCTTTTTAAAAGCTTACTCCTAAGCACGCCCTCTCACCAACATTATTAAATTTAGCTTTGAATTTTGTTTCAAGGGCTTCAGTTTCAAAAAAATTCCATGGAAGAGCCCCCAAAACTCTCCGTTGAGCGATAAAATATTTTTGAAGCTTCAATTTCGAAAAATTGAAGATCCTCCAACTGTTTTTAGAGCTACAACTTTGAAAATTTTTTTCGAAAAGAGCCCCTGAACCCTTTCCCTAACACATATGGATAAAATCTACAATTGCTTCTTAAGTTTTAATTTCGAAAAATTGAAAGGGGCCATCACCAAAAATCGTATAAAACAGCGTTTCAGAGTTAAAATTTAAAAAAAAAAAAATCGTGGGAGAGTCCTAAGCTTCTTTCTCTAACATAATCAGAGATAACAATTGCAAACATTCAAAGATTCAATTTTCAAAATAGTCATTGGAGATTGAAAAAAAAATCATTCAAAATGAATTTTTAAGACTGAAAATTCAAAAAATCCCGGACCCCCTAGTTCTAAGTTAATAACTATACTTGTTACATTTATATTGCTAAAGTTTCTGAAATAGACTAGCTCATAGACTAAAAAGATAAAAATTCACTTTCTCTCTTCTTCTACCCTCTCTCTTTCTTTCTCTGCATTTAAGATGAGTTTGAGTAAGTAAAATAGCAGTCAATTTTGAAAAGCCCCCCCCCTCATGTTTTTTGTCCTTGTGGCGGTCCTGCGACTAGCGACTGGACTATTCTTAACCCATTTATGCCCAAGTTTTTTTTAACAATTTTTTTCAATTTTTATCTGCTTAAAACTCTGACTTGGAACGCTTTGCATACATTTTAGGCTTATAATAGTTTGCCGATATGTGAGCAATATACGACCTTACTTGACTTTACTTGTGCAAAGTAATATTACAGAAGATATCTCTGATCAATTTTAAGCAAATCATTTTAAAATAGTTTTTAATTTTATGAAAAATAAGTGCACAAAAAAAAAAAAAAAAAAAAAAAAAAAAAAAACCTTACTTTCTGTGGCTACCCATGCTGTATTGTTGCTTGACTGATTTGTCTGAAAATAGCTGTCAATAAATAAATCCTGATGTCCAAATATGGGTCTAACTGGTTTTCTCAAGAAGAAGGACTATTTCTTGTGAAAAACAGCTTTAGTAAAAGGATATACCCATTACAGGTTTTTGTATACAGTAACTAACAAGAGTCCCGTTTTTAGGCTACTGGGCATAAATGGGTTAAGAGAAGGGATCTGAACAACTTCAGCAGCAGTAATCGCAACGTTCCACCCTAAGATTTTAGTTAAAATTTCTAAAAACTCATTTTGAAACTGGCAACCCTAATTTCCTATTATACTTTTACTTTTCACATTTTTTAATGGGCTGTCCAAAAACCTTTTTGGCCTGCCCTGGACTCGTGCTGGCTACGGCCCTGGGCCAACATTAGAAAAATAAATGTCGACTTACCGTGGTTGTGTGCAGTGGTCGGAAGTAGCGCGCTACAAGTAGCGAAACTACTGTAGTAGCTACATTTTTTAGTAGTTTGTAGTGTAGCGCACTACTTTCTAAAAAAAAGTAGAGTAGTGAATAGCGCGATACAAAAAAATAGTAGTTTGTAGCGATTTCTAGAAACTACTTTTAAATTATGGAAAAAAAAATAAATAAATAAATAAATAAAAAAAATAAAAAAAAAGAGAACGAAGGAAAAAAACAAGGTTTAATCGACTTTGACTGGTGCAAATCTTGCACGGGTACGGCAGCGGACGAAATGAGAAATGAGAAACGTACGAAAAAAGGGCTGATCTTTGATACATCATTTTGATATACATTCTGTCTGTTTGATGTCATTGGTTTATTTGGTACCATAATTTTTATATTCCTTCAAATTAATTTTCATGTTCCTAAATATTCCCTTTCTTGTGGCAAATATTTGTAAAAATTGTAAAAAAAAAATCGAAAGTTTTAGCAAAAAAAGGTACAAAAAAGGAAAAGTAACAAGTAAATTCAAAAACAATTCCCAGTTCTATTCCATATTCAAATGAGTTAATTTATTAATGTAAATCACTTTTCAAATTTTTCTCAACAATTATCAAACCATGTATGCTTTTTATTTATTTATTTTTTAAAAAGTAGCGAAGTAGCAACTACAATTCAAAAGTAGTTTATAGTCGCTACATTAAAAAAAAAAAAAAGTAATTGTAGTTAACTACATTTATAACAAAGTAGCTGTAGTTGTAGTTCGTTACAAAAGAAATGTAGTTTTTCCAACCTCTGGTTGTGTGTGTGTGTCGAGTTATCTGCGTGTCGAGTTACCGTAACTCCACTATATACCATGCATACCACAATATAACATACCATACGAAATATTTTAGGATTGGAAATATGCTTCAAAATCGAAGGTTTGTAAACAAGAACCTTTTTATTCTTTATAATTCTGCTTTCGTTTTGAATTAAAATAATATTATTCGTCCTTCAATTTCAATTAGTTTTTGAGTTTTAGCAGGCTAGCACCGCGGACCCTAGAAGGTTCGCGGACCACACTTTGGGAAACAGATCTAGCCAATAGTCAGTGTAGATATTATATTTCAGGGGCTGTCAAAATCAACGACTTGGGGATTCCTGTAGAGCTGGTTTGAGTTTACACCTAAAACTGAAATTTTGATTTGTCAATGCGGTGCTTGTGGTGATTGGTCGAGGTTTCAGGGTTCTCGGACCAGAGCATTGGTACAGTGGTTTTCCTCAATGTTTACATATTATGATGTACACAAGGCCCATTGGCAGTCAATGATGATCAAGTCTTCTGAGGAATCCATATCCCATTTTCAATCAAAATACCAAGTAAGAGCTTAACTGATTACCGAAAGTTTTCTGGTAAAATAAGAGGCAATCAGTTGTGAAGTTTACAAATACCTTTGTGCTAATGATGTAGAGAAAATTACAACGTTAAGGAGGCACAAATAAGCAGGGATACTGCAGACACGTGTTTCGGCGTTACAAGGAACGCCTTTTTCAATGCAAAAGAATTTTGAGCTTATGGATGCACAGGATGTCTGCGCATATCAATATTATCACTAGTTTTCTCCTTAGCAGTTCAACAATTTTTTCAATTAATGAATTGTTTATTTTAAATTTAATTCTTGAGATAGCCTCATAGGACATTGTTATCGTCTGTTACTTTAAAATAGGCACATCAAGGTCACACATTTTGCATCAACTCCACGGAAACTAAGGCAATTCATTCATTTTAGGTTTATGGAGTTCGGTTTCCATGGAGATGAAGCAAAATTTGTGACCTTGATAGGCCTATTTTAAAGTAATAGACTACAAGGCTTTGAGGTTAACATTTTAAATTTTATGCAAATTGAATGTTATTGTACTTTTTAGATAAGTACATAACATATTTGAGATAAATTATATACATTAATTAAAACACAAAAATATCATTTCAACTGAAAACAAGAAGTTCTGTCAAGAACTAAACGAGCCTACTTTCCCGTACATCGACATCGGCATTCTCGCATCTGATCATTATTCTCTTGATTATCTGAGACTTAAAATTATGTCAAACATACCTTTTTAGCACTTAGAGCTGATTTCGAAAAGCAAAATATACCCCTTTCATCAGATGAAGTAGACACGTAAAAAGTAATTAACGAATAAATAAAGTTTTGTCGCACCTTTTAAAGAGTGTAACTGTTCCTCCGTAGAAAAAATCCTCATCGTTTTCAAAAAAAAAAAAATAATAATAATAATAATAATAATAATAATAATAAAATAAATAAATGAATAAATAAAAGTACAAAGAGCATCAAAACACATTTTATCAAAGAAAGAAAAAAAAAAGAAAAAAAAACTCGTCCGTTAATAAAATGTCTCGAATTTCACTTTTAATCTGTTGCCAGTTGTTAAATATAAATAAAGAATAAAATGTTCTCGTGAATGAAAAATTTATGTTACAAAAAAAACATCGTCTGCCAAAAAAAAAATAATAAATAAAATAAAACAAATTTATAAATAAACAAAAAATCGTCTGCACAGTCAGTAATTTTTTTTTCTGAGCCTGCATTTCCGCCATGTTTGCGGAGTCGGAGTCGGAATCAGAGTCCTCATAGAAGATTACTCAGAAAAGTACGTTACAAACATTATTTATCAAAACCATTTTCTTACAAAGTTAGTTTGAAGGTAATCCGACTTTAAGTTCAGGATCAACATTCAACTTAAATTCCCCGTAGACGCTAATGTTATTTTTTTTTCTGAACGGTTCAATATTGAACGAAAAATGGTTCAAATCAAAAAGCGAAATATGGGAATGCATGGGAAAGCCTCTCCGAGATCTTTCAAACAAAAAAAAGTTTATTCCATTCGGATGGTTCACTCAAAAGTTTTTAGGTGGGGAAAGGTTGCTTGAACGGTTCAATGTTGAACGAAAAAGTGTTCAAATTGAAAATTTTAATACGGTAATGAAGTATCCTTGCTGAGATCCTTCGAACAAAAAAAAGTTTTTTTTAAATCGGACTGTTCACTCAAGAGATATTAGGGGTGACAGCTTGATTGAGCGGTTCAATGTTGAACGAAAAATTGTTCAAATCGAAAATGTAGATACGGGAATGAAGTATCCTTGAAAAGATCTTTCGAACAAAAAAAAGTTTGTTCAAATCGAATTGTTCACTCAAAAGTTAGCATCGCGGGACCGGTTGTTTGAACGGTTCAAAGTTGAACCAAAAATTGTCGAAATCAAAAAATCAAATATAGGAATGAGCTGCACTCGCTGAGATATTTCGAACAAAAAAAAAATTATTCCATTCGGACGGTTCACTCAAAAGTTATTAGGTGGAGAAAGGTTGCTTAAACGGTTCAATGTTGAACCAAAAGTGTTCAAATTGAAAATTTAAATACGGTAATAAAGTATCCTTGCCGAGATGCTTCAAACAATAAAAAGTTTGTTTAAATCGGACTGTTCATTCAAAAGTTATTAGGGGTGACAGCTTGATTGAGCGGTTCAATGTTGAACGAAAAATTGTTCAAATCGGAAATGTAAATACGGGAATGAAGTACCCTTGAAAAGTTCTTTCCAACAAAAAAAAGTTTGTTCAAATCGGACTATTCACTAAAAAGTTAGTATCGCGGGACCGGTTTTTTGAACGGCTTAAAGTTGAACCAAAAATTGTTCAAATCAAAAAATCAAATATGGGAATGAGCTGTACGCGCCGAGATCTTTCCAACAAAAAAAAGTTTGTCCAAATCGGAATGTTCATTCAAAAGTTATTAGGGGGGGACAGACAGACCGACAGACCGACCGACCGACCGACCGACCGACCGACCGACCGACCGACGCACAAATTCCCCATCTCAATACCCTACTTTCAAATTTTTAATTTTTCGATATTCATTTTACCTTTTTATTTTTTTAACTTGGCGATATTTTTTGGACTTGGCGATATTTTTTTAACTTGGCGATATTTTTTGGACTTGGCGATATTTTTTTAACTTGGCGATATTTTTTGGACTTGGCGATATTTTTTAGATGCATTAAGCTACTTTTGATACTTTTTTCGTCTTTCTTTTATTTTTAACGGGAAAGTAGGCTAAAAAAAGATTAAATTAAGTACTAAATATTTGATTTCACGAAAATGTGTGCTTTAGAACACCTTGAATCAGGGCTTCAAACCTAAAACATATCTATGTTATTTTTTGCTTGCCTGTCTTTTTCTTATAATAATAGGTGTTTCTGGATTCAACCATGCTTTATGAAATGTGGAAACAATTAGAAAAACCGAAAAAAATATTAGCATGTAATTTTACACCTTCAGATAATTAATAGATGGAAATAATTCAGATTTTCCTACAAAGTAAAACAGATATTTAGTCAAAGCTGCGAATTGTTTAACCCATTTATTCATAATCAAACGGGAAACTATTTTTTTTTAGTCCTTTCTAATATAAGGTGTAGGAGGAGCATCAGGAGGCATCTTATAGATCCTCCTCCAGGTTGGAATTTCGTCCTTATACGCCATGGGATCGGGAGCGCGACTGTACATTCTTCTGAAGAAACGTCGGAAGATTCTCAGCTCTTCCTCCGTCCTGAGATCTTCCCCTAGGTATGGCCTCAAGACGACATCTTCCCTCTTCTGAGGCGCATTGAGGAGGAACTTGAGGATAATCTTGAAGACTTCGTCGTTCAATCCCTTTATTTGACCATCCTCGATGGTGTCGAACAGACGCATCCTGCCTGATGACCAGCAGATGTTACGCCTGTCCTTTTTGTCCACATCACTGTGAAAAGCGATAGTGTTCAACTGGTAAACGAAGAAGTTCCAATCTCTGCCATTGGTGACAATAGTTTGGGTCACCAGTGGGTATGTTAAGTCATGAAATGGCGTAAAACCTGAAAGGAAAATAGCATACCAAATTAACTAGAGCTTGCTGCAAATAAGTGAGGGTGTAGAAACTAAAACAACTTAATGATTTCAACCTAATATCCTTTCTAGAAAAAAAAATGCTATTTTCAGAAACAAAAACAAATTAAATGCCCATTCAAAAGCATCAATCTAAGTGAAGAAAAAATAAAATATTCAATCAACTGGTTATTTTACATATTTTTCTAGGGCATATAGCTTAAAATAACTCAATAAAAAGGAAATGTAAGCAGTAAATGTTAATACTCTTTCTGAGACAAAATATAAGAGAGTAATATGATGGTGTACAAACTTGCAATGTACATTACAGACTTTCGTTTCAATGTTATAATAAAACCATTTTTCAACAGAAAAAGTTTGATGTTTGGGACAAAAACCGCAGTCAAAATAAAGCTGCTTACAATTGAAAGCTCACACTATTTTGCATTGAAATAGGGATATGCTGCTCAAAAAAAAAAAAAAAAATGCAACAATACATCAGCAACTTTGTGCAGAATAATCTTTCATACATTCAAAAAAGCAGTTTTAAAATTTAGTATAAAGCATTCTAAACCATTGAAAATGGTCTGGAATCAGTAAAAATTTTAGAATTTGTAAATGTATGAATTATTATCAACATTATTATTATTATTTTACTCATTATGAAGTACTTATTTTTCATTCTTCACTTCTGCTCATGAAATTAATAAAGCATGTTTCCTTTCATGCTAATTTTCTCTCTTATTAAAATTGAAACATAATCTAAGACTAAAAGCAAATCTCGAGACTAGTGGTCTCCACTCGCCAGTAGTGACTAGAAAATTATATTTTTGGGACTACAAGATGTAGTGTTGGTTTCCAAATTGCAACCTACATTTTTTCTGAACAAAAATACAAACTGATAACACATCGTGACTATTATGAAAAGAAAATGGCCATTAGCTTTGTCACTAGTGGCCAATGTTAACTTGGAGAGAAAATTGACGTATCTGCAGTACAAAACATCTAAATACATAAGATCAATCTAGAAAATGCAATGAAACCTTGTCGGAAAATAGTCGAAGATGACCAAATTTATGATTACTCAGAACATTAAATTAAATGCTTTTTAAACTTCAAGTATGCAGGTGCGTTTAGGTTTTGTTTTGTTTGCATAATGTCTTATTGTTTTGATTTAAAAATAAATGATTTTCTTTTTCAGAAAAGGTTTGTAAGTTTTCTTCGAAACATTTTTCTTTTATACAAAGTAATTTAGTTAAGATATATGCAAGTACAAAGTTTAATCTTACTGCATGTAGAATGAAGTGAAATAGGATTACAATTTTGGAACTCGTTTCAAAGTGGCCACCAACCACACCAAAGTGGTCACTAACTTTTTTTTTTTGGTTTACTGGCCACTAACAATTTTTTTAGTCTCAAGCTTTAACTAAATGTGTTAAAAGAATACCGTTAATAATGATGCTACGTATAACATGTAAGTCAAACACATGCTTGGGTAGAATTTCAGAGAGAAAAATGTTCAACTTTTAACAAACTTTGAAAACTTCCAGGATATCATGCACACTTATATACCAAGCGGTAAAAAATATTATAAACAATTTATCATACTGTTATTACAAGAGTGTAAGTTTTTTATAACAAGAGAAAACTGCTTGTGATAGTAGTATAAATTATTAGTTCATAAAGATTTGGGAGAAACAAGTGATTTCAGACAAGTCATGATTGTATAAGCTTAGAATCATTGAGTCAGTATCAGTAAAACCATTGCTTTCATTGAAATGCTCAAAAGTAACTGTTATTGAAGAAGCGTTGAAGAACTGTGCTTTAAAATAAAGAAGTTTTTTTAATTTATTTATTTAACATTTAAACTCAATATTCATTCAAAGAAAAACTACTCAGAATGCCAATGGGAGATTTGTGATGTGTGTCGAGAAAAACAATAATTACAAGTAGAGCTGGTAATTTTGCCGGCATAATAGTGTTTTGCCAGGACGATCGCGAAAACTGGAAAAAAAAAATGGAGAAAACGGCAAAAACTAGGAAAAAAATGCCTGGATATCAAGAAATATCCTTAAAAACAATGTAATTTAGTGCATGATATTCTGATTCAACTTTCAATAGTATTGATTTAAATTTTTATTGATTTTAATTTTATAATTAAAGTTGTTTTGAATAATTATTGTAACAAAAAAAAAAAAAAAAATGAAACGACCTGGGAAATTTTTTTAAAACTTGTTTTTGGTATGAAGTTTTGATAAAACGAAAATGTAGTCTAAAGTGGAAAACCTAATAAAATTTGACATGTCTATTATTTTATGAAATTATTTTCATTATCAGTTACCTATAATTTAATACGAGTTGAACTATTTTATTCATCTCGTCATCTCAGAGCAACAATAAGACACTAAGCCTCAGAACAATGGTAAGATACCCAGGCCTGTCATTGAGGGGGGGAGGCAAGTGCACCTCCCCCCCGACAGTGAGAAATTAATATGTTTTATCGTAAAAATAGTTGTTTTGGTTGCTTTTCAGTGCAATTTGCACTCAGTATACAACCCATGATCCCTCTCCCCTTCGCTGTAAAAATTCGAAATGGCGGGCCTAAAGATACTTTTACTTGTTGCTCTGAGGCCATGATATAGTAGTACGTGATAACTGACATTTTATTTAGTTATTTTTAATATGAATTTTACAGCAAGTTTTTTGAGAAATATTTTTCTTCAAGAACTTGTACCTGAATGACAGAGTCAGTTATGAGAGTGAAAATTTATTATAGTATGACTGATCAAGTCTGACAGTTTGAATATTAGTACAAAATCAATTTAAAAAAAAGAAATGTAAATTTGCAAAATCCAAATGTCTTATTTCAAGAAAACAGTTAATATTTGGTTTTACAAATGAAATATTTTCCTTTGTGAGGCAGGATACACACATAATAACAAAATTGAAATTGCAAATAACAATATGAATATCTGACAGGTGTTTTGAGGTTACAAGGAACCCTTTTATTAATAATAAAAAAAAAGAGCGTGGATGAGTAGAATATGAGAAAACTCATTTTTAATAGGTCAAATGAGGCAAATATTTGACTGTTAAGGTAAGTAGCAAAAGAAGGATATAAACAATTTAACATCATAGTGGACACAATATGTAACAATGTAAATATATTCTGACAGAACATTAAACTCTATATAGTACATGTTTATTTTCAGTCAGGAATTTGCGGGAGTCTCATACCTTGGTATGTAGCAATGGCATTTAGCCATCCAAAAGAAGCCATGACAGCAAAACCATCTTCAATTTTACTCGAATCATATTTCTCTATTTTGTTTAACAAGACTTGAAGATAACTACGGGGAAATGCAAGCAACAAGGGATATTCACATGGATCTCCAGTCCAGTAGCCTGCAATATATATATTTTTGAAGTTGGCGATTAAAATAATACTTTTTGAATCATAGCATAAATCAGAATCTTTAATAATCCTAAATATAGTTCAAACAACTAAAAAATAAGCTTTTAGGGTTAATAAAACTAAAAAGATTTTCAAAACTATTGAATATCTGCAAAGTTTACATACACTTATTAATACATCAACACAACATGTAATATAGTTTAGCCTTTAGTATTAATAGTAGTGTTAAATGCATTACTTGTACATTTTCAAAGAACGAGAATTTTATGTTTAATTCAGAGTTACATACAAACTGAAACACTTGGTCTGAACTGAACACACATCAACATGTAATATAGTTTAGATTTCAGTATTAATAATAGTATTAAATATCCTATTACTTTTATGCTTGTAAAGAATGTGAATTTTATCTTTTATTCTGGTTTACATACATACAAATCCACATGTGGAACTAATAAAAGCATATTAAAAAAGAATTCATAATTAACTGTAATACATGCGTGAAAAAGGAAGAAAACCAGTATCCAACACGGCCAATTTTAAATGAATAAGTTTTAGGAAAGATAAATTCAAACTAATAATATACTACAGTAAGTAACCGCTCCTAGGCAAGGGCTAACGCAGAAACATATGCCTGGCGGTGTATTGCATAATAATATACTATCAATGTTCTTTTTTTCACTGGTCAGCTTAAACAGAGCTCAAATTGGTTCACAGAGTTTATCTCATTTGCAACAAAACAAGGAAGAATAACATCAAAAATGTAAATATATATTTTAAACTGGTTACCTGTCATCCTAATTTTAAAATCAATTGCAATAATATACAAGTTCTACACATGCATAAGGTGACCACACCTCCTTTATTCAGGAAGCCTGTCTTTTTGTTCCCGCACTTTCTATTCGGATGCAGGTATGTCCCGTTTTTTGAAAGTTAGCAGACTGCTCAAGGAAATTCACAAAGAAAAAAAAATATGTTTAAGAAATTTGACCATAAATGATAACAAACTATAGAGCAACAATCAAATTCGAGTCACATAAGCACATTCATTTCATTTCATTTCACCCCAGAGATCCCCGTGACTACCATCTTAATGGTTTTTCGGTTGAATGGATCTCTGGAGACTAACATAAGCACATGTGTAATTCAGTCTGGGGTTTAAGACTGAAAAAGAAAAGAAAAAAAAAATGTCACTTAAGAATTCAAAAGATAGAAATACACAGGGAACTTATCATAAATATTTAAGTGTGGATCTTTTTTTTAAATTTTATTTTAAAGTATAAAGCATATTGCTGCCTGTAATTCTCAAGTGTCCCGTTTTAAGCGAAAAAAAAATCTGGTCACCTTATACATGCAAGATACTAAGAGTCTGCAGCTTCATCCTTGTTATGTACTTATTAGTCTGGAATAGTCAATGACCAAGCTTGAGGCACATGTTGTCTTAAGGAAGCTGAGATAACCAGCAAACTGGCAGCTAAAAGGAGTTAAGCTCGCCAGGGAGAAAACACAACCAATGGTGTGATGCAACTCAAAAATGAAAGTAAAAGCTTAGCTATTTAGCAGTAAATTACCACTGATAAGCTCCAGGCTAAGGCAGAACTACATGCAAAAAACCAACAGTCAGGTTATGACACTTAGAGACTGCAGTTTTGTCCCTGTTATGGACTTATCAGTCTGGAATAGTCAATAACAGAGCTGGAGGTAGATGTTCCTTGAAAAAAGCAAATAAAAATCTGTAGTCCATGGATGTCATAACAGCACGATTGACTTCAAGGAGGTAACTTACTTCTTAATACAGTACACTCCTGATTATCCACGGAATTGGGTAGCATGGGTATCATGGATAGCCAAAATCGCAGATAAACCAAAAAAAGCATAAAATAAGGGGTAAAGAAGATAAAAATGTCTTTTGCTTAAAAATAATTGCATCATAGTTAAAACATGATATGTACAAACAGTGACGATAGGTACACACAGCATAAAAAAATATTTGTATTTGAGGTTCGTAAGCATATAAAATCGATAAAGAAGTCGTACTTATGATAATGCCCAGGTAAAAAAATTTATTAGGTGAAGTACACACCACTCTTGAGTAAGAAATGTTAAGAAAAACACAATTTAAATTCATGCTTTTTGGAAAAAATCTGCTAATCATGCTTGTTTCTTTCCTGTGACCCTCGCGGATAATCCGCTTGCAGATAATCGAGAGTTTACTGTAGACAAAATCATTAAAAAATTTTACTTAGCTAACTAACACAAAGCAGAAAACTAAATTTTATAGCTTAGAGGATTTTTGGAATTTAAAGATTACTTTCACTGCATGTTTCAATCACTTTAATATGTAATGAGACAGCTGAAAGACACCAGCTTTTTTAAAAACAATTTCTCTCTTAATCAGAAACTTATTCACCTGGTACTGATAAAATTTTCTCTCTTCTGAATGGGATTCCTAAGGTATTTGGTTGGAAGTTATAATTTGGAACATCAGCAGTAGCACAAAGGGGATCACTCATACCAACAATCTGTAAATTAAAAGAAAAGTTTCCTCATTAATTATTAAGGACACTTTTGTGTGAAAAAAAAATGGAATGGTTCTCAAAAGATAATTGATAGTAAAAAAAATCATTAAGAACATGGTACTTTCAAAAACTTAACCTTCAATGCTTTGGACAGTTAAAGACAACAGTTGTGGTAATTTCGAGTAGGTTGGAATTAAGGGTCATTTTATCAGTCTACAAGCTTAGTAACCATTTTTAATATAAAAATTAAGTACATATAAATACAGACATTTTGACTCTTTAATGTCTTTTTTAAAAAAATGTGATTAAATTTGAAAACATTTTTGTTGTCATTTAAAAATAAATTCAGACATTTTATAGGAACATTATCTCAACAAAAAGTAAGGGAATGTGGGACAAAATGAAATGTTGAAATATTTACTCTGGTTTTAGCGAGAGCTCTCTGGTAATATTTTAGCTATGTAGTCTATTTCAGTCAGGAAAAAGTTACCTCTGGAGATCAAAGTACATGATAATACAGACCATTTTCAAAAATCGGTACTCATATTGCAATATTTTATTGAAAGTAAAACATTATTTTTGTTACTATTAGATGATGAAGTTCTTGTTATTAATATTTTAAATATTAATTGATACATACAAATATTCAGTGCAGAATTTATTTATTTAATACTAAGTTTATTTTTGTTTAAAATGTTTTTTACAATTAGTCAACTGCATGCAGGGCAAAGTAGATGGAGCAAAGTGAAATAATTCATTTCATTTATTTATTTGTTCATTTATTAAATAACTTTCATTATAATTTATTAACTATTTTTTTTTACATTCCTTCATTTAATAATTTACTTTTTTCTCACTCATTTACTATTTCATTAACATTTAATTCAAATACATAAAAACATTTATTCATTTATTTTTTAAAAATTTGTTTTACTTTTACTAACTTTTCTTCATAATAACTGTTAAAAATAAAAAATAATACTTTCATGAATGAAAAATACATTATTCCCTCTTTATGTATAATAATTTTCATAAAAATATTTTCATTTCTTCATTTTGAAACAGGCACACTATCCAGTGGCGGATCCAGAGGCTCGATTTGGGGGGAGGGGGGGGTGATTTTATCCGTGGGCGGTTGGTGCAATAAAAAGTGGGAGGTCAGAAAACGCACGGGGGGGGGGGGGGGAGATAACATGAAAAAATTAATAAATTAAGCACGCTTTATTAAGTCGATTCTTTCTTTGAACGCATGAATCGATCAGTACCAGCATTTTTGATTCAATCGATAATTTTGAAAAATTCCTTTTCCTCTTAAAAAGGAGTGGGAAGTCGCCTGTCTTGCCTTCCCTCCCCCTCCCCCCCCCCGCCCACATATACGAGCCGTGTATGGCTGTATCCTTTCTCTCAGACGCTCAAACGTGCCGGACACATGGAAGCTGTTTCGATGAGAAGATTCCATCATCCTTTTTTTTTTTACTTTTTTCCCATTTCTATCATGGAAATAAAAAGAAATATTATTTTGTTGCAATGTGGAATATTATCAGAACCTAATATGATGTGGATTTATGGTGCATTTCTCTGAATCTTCTTATTACTTATATTTTTAGGTAAGAATAACGTCGAGGCTTGCAGAAAGAATAAAAACCCATTTCTGAAGCATTTAATTAAGCACATATATTCAGAAATTATGCATGTTTTTAAACTCGGAAAAATAACTTTAATTGTAAGTACCAAATTTCAAGAAAAAATTTTGGTAACGGATTCATCATTAGCCTTTTCAAAATCATTTTCAGAATGTAAACAAATATCAGCATTTATGCTAGAATCTAATAAATTTGACTTATTCGAATTGAAACTGAAGGCAATTTCAGTATTTGCGGCATGAAAATCATTTACAGTATCAGTATTCATGTTAGAATCTTTTAAGCTGGACTCACTTGAATCGAAACTGGCGGGATTTTCATTGTTCGCGGAAGATAAAAATGTGTTTGCAATATCAGTTTCTGCACTTGCATTTCCTTCACAAATCGAATAGGCCATTGTTATTCTTAAAAAAACTATTAATCTTCTGATATTTTTCAGCTTTTACTGCTTCTTCCTTTTTCCTTTTCCGAAACTCTGCACCAGACGGTTTTTTTTTTAAATTCATTTAGATGGAAATTTAGTAAAATATCAATGTATGACTATTTCGCATGCAAAATTAAAGCTAATTAGGTCAGTACATTGAAATAGAATAGACAAGGAAAAGAGTTCAACTTTGAGCTCTGTAGGTCTGCCGTGATCGCATATTTAAAGCAGACATGGTGGCGGCAATAGCATGATTGCTATAATAGCACAGTTATCGTCCCCCTTTTTAATCCAAAATGGCATAAATCAGTTATTGTGACTTCTCAACAAGGTTCTTTATCTGGATTTTTTTTTTTTCAAATTATCTGGCAAATTTTGAGACTGAATAGGAAGGAAGCATTTTTAAAAATAAAGCCTAATATCAATTCAGTTTTGTGTAAACACTAATACTAATGCTGTCTCTTCTCAGCAGATTGAGGCATTAGTGCATTAAGCAAGTAAGTTGCCACCCTTAATCCAGGCCGCCAACTTACAGCCTTGTACAACTACTGTGCATAATCTTATTTTATTATTCGGTAAAATTCTAGTTTCATTTGTTAAATTGAATTCCCCCCCCCCTCCAAAAAACTGAGTTCAAGTGCCCTTGATCATAGGAGCTCAATTAGAGGTGAATAGGGGGCATATGTTATGCAGGCGAAGGCAGGGAGTGTGGTGAAATCATTACGTTATGTATCATATGTGACGTATCGATGCAGATTTCATTCGGAACACCTGGAAGTGACATTGAATACGGGGAAAAAAGTTTTGTGTTATTATTTCAAAGTGCGCCCCCATACCTCTGCCCCCCCCCCCCGCGCTGCGGGGGCACTATGTACGCCACTGCGGCCGCTGTTACTGTTACAAGCATACAGGAATGAAAACACCTCTGAACATTATAAAGCAAGCTTTGGAGAAGGGAATAAGCTTCCAATTTCTAGCATTTTTCATTTAAATTTCGAGCATTAATACATGAATTTGAATGTGTTCATAGAAAGAGATCATACAAATTTTGAATATGAAGAAATATTATAATTTCTAATTTCTCAGGAAGTGTTTGAACAAAAAATATTTAAATATGCATCCCTTAAAAAAAAAAGTCTCGGGGGGGGGGGGGGATCGCCCCCTCCCCCTGTGGATCCGCCACTGACACTACCTTAACTATTTCATTTTGCCCCACCTTTCCCTGCTTGAAAATGTCTTTTTGAAAGAATTTTAGCATTAAAGAAGACTAGATATTCTAGAGAAATTTCAAAACGAGATAGGAAAATGAGCCATTGTTCTTATAAAACCACTTAATCAGAAGTGGAAAAGTTTCAAAGTCAACTGAAAACTTTCTTGAATGTATAAACAACATGTGTTGCATTTTTTTTTAATTTGTCACTGACCAAAATCAACATTTTATGTTTCATTCAAATCTGGCCAAAAGTAAATAAATAAATAAATAAACAAAATAAGAAAAAAGAATATGACTACTACAAAAGGAACATCACAGATCAGAGCTACCAAAATTTTAAACTTTTGTAACAAACTTACAGGAGAAAGTGGCTGTTTCATTCTGATAGTGAATGCTGCTGTATCTGTGTACTGGAAGCATAAGTTCTCTTCAAATAATTTCTTTTTCTCTGACTCGAAACCAGAATGCCACCAAAAAGAACTGATCCGTGTTTTCTGCTGAATCTGAAAATTAAAATAAAGTCAGTCCAAATCTTTAGAAAAATGTGTTGATGTACGGGCCAATATATAATACAGAAATAACATGAATTATGCTTCGACAACATAATCACTCCCCCCCCCCCCATGTATAAATTCAGTCGATAGCTACCTCTGAAATGCAGCTACTATTATTAAACTTGAGTCATAAACTATGACAAATAGCTGTGAATCAAAACAGCATTTTATTACCCACATAATTGCCAAAAGATGCAATTTATACTGTATTCCTGGATGGATAACTTTTCTTTCTGTCAAATGAAAATCATGCTCTTCGACTTTTAGTTAAAAGTTTTATTTTTGATAGCAGGTAAAGATTCAAAGATAGAAAAATATTTCCGATTGCAATAGGGAGTAGAAGCTAATTTATTAGTCAAATAAATTTTAAATTCATTTTGAAATTGCTACTGAAATATAAAAATTATTAGTTTAAGTAACGGTTAAAGTCACTAATTAACAGTATTAATGGTAATTGTATGATCAAGTACTAATAATACAAAAAATAAATTTTATTTGTAAGTGGGTTGCTTTTTAATTTTAGACAACTTAAAATTCATAACACTTTTACTCATAATTTCCTTCAACCATAACTTATTAATTAAAGCTGGAAAAAAAATCATCACCTGAAAATAGATAAATTCCATTCATCACCCTGCACGGCTCGAAGTTGAATAGATATATGTTGTGCCTTAAGTTTTTTCGTACATAGAAGGGACTAATGTTGTGGCTAGTATTGGAAATAAGAAGACGATCGTCACACTTTGTGAATAAAAATTTGCATTTGATGCCTAGATTTTCAACCCAAGGCGCTAAATTTGATGCCTAAGCTTTGTATGACATTGTAAGTGTTTTCACTCAACTTACTGTGCTATGACCAGAATGATAAATTTGTGAAAGTAATTTTAAACTGCAAGACATTTTATTTTTAAAAAATCTGTTTCTTTTATGAATTTTAAAAACCTTTTTAAAGATGCTATCTCGTGCAGCATTTCTATTTAATAGTTTCTTTCTTATTGGATACATATATATGTTTGATTCATAAAAACTGGAAAAAAAAGCTATATAACCTTAAGAATTTTACATTTACGGGCATTCAGTGAAAAACTGGCATGTTATTGGTGCAGATTTACTGTAAATACTTTCAAAAAATGACTACAAAAGTAACTTATAGCCAATAACTATTCCCCATTGTCTGAATAAGAAGAAAGCATTGCTCAGGTCATAGCTCAATTTATCAGAGCCCATATCACCCTTAAAAAATATTTTTCAAAAAGTACTAGCAGCCAGGATTAAATTTTTGAAGGGAAGTGGGAGAAAAAGTTAGGCTACAATAGTCCTCTCAACATGTATAAAATATTACATTAGAAATATGATTTAAAATCAAGGGTTTTGGGGGCACCCCTTTAAATGCTAATAAGTTCATAGAAAACAATTCTGGTACCCTGAGGATTTCTAGGGAAGACTTCCCTACATTTTAACAGTAAATTTCAGAAATAACAGAAAACCATTTAAACTTTTATCAGGTGCTGCAATGAATGGAGAAATGTGTGACAGTATAAAATATCAAAGTTTTGCGCATAATACAGAAACTCCACCAAACGATAAATCTGTTAATGAAGGAATATTGATATTTGGTGTGCCTTATTTGCTTATCTGCTTCCAACATTATGACATGTATTTATAAACTTGAAAAATTTGGTCAATTGGCTTTAAAGTTTGGTGATGAAGTGCATTGTTTAAAATCTAAAAATAATATTTTGAACAATGTTTGGAATAGCATTAGAAATGCTTTTTGCTAAAATTCCCACTCTGTTGGATTGAAATAGCGATTTAACATTCACCGTAAATAGAATCTTAAATACATCATGTCCCAAACAGGCACTTTGTCTCCGTTTCTCAAGACAGCAACCATGAAGTAAACGTGGACAGTAATACATCAAAAGCAGTTCTCTATATAAAATAAAAAACTAAACTGCTAAAACATTTACACCATTAGCATGTACTTACTACAGAATCGAGTATATAGTCATTTCTCATGCCCAGTTTTTTGTAGCTCTGGGCAATTAAAGCCTGTAATAAACGAATTCCCGCATCTTTTTTAGAGAAAAGCTCACTCAAATTTAGTTGTTCATTCTCTTTCCAAGATCGAACGATGTCTTTGTATAACACATCACAGAAAACATTGCGAATTTCGTCCAGTTCTTGATCAACGTTGATGCTAGTAATTTGCTCTGGCAAACCATTTATGACATGTGTTCTCGTGATGTAGCTTTGGAAAGGAACACCTACGTACGTATTGGATATCGAATTCAATTGAAAGACTTTTAAACGCAATCTCTGCTGTAAAGCTAATTCGTACAATTTTTCTTCAACTGTAGGTAAGGCCTTGATCGAATCATACCACATTTGACGAGCATGTCTTTGAAGTCCTTCTTTAGATGTATCAATAATAGGTGGATAAAGGCACTCTTCGTGGTTCACAGCAGCAAGCTGTTGCAAAGGACGGAAGGAGCTAATAAAACTTCTCGAGTACAATAATCGTTTTTTAAAAATTGTACGAAATAAAGGCATATTTAAGAAGTAAATCGCATTGGAACCACAATGAGATTTTCGAAAAAGTAAAACAGTGTTGGGCGTAGCAGCAACGGAGAGAATATAAAATTTCTAATGCAAAGAGTTCGATTTAGCATATACTTTAAAATATAAAGCAGAAAGTAAACAAATAATACAAAATTTTTATGTGTCTGTAGCTCCGGTGTATCAGGTTAATGATAACGCCGGCTATGGAGCCGGTTGAAAATTTTAGCCAATCACTGGTATTTAACAAAAAAAATATATTTATTAATAAAAATAAAAATATCCTTTCGTTTTAAATGGCTTTCAGATTATTGTTAAAGTTCAAATCAAGAGGTTAAAACAATATATTTTAAATTATGCATTTCGTAAAACTAAAAATTTCGGATTGAAGCAGGCTCTTGTGGTTTTTACTCTACTCGACTGTTGTCTCATCATTTTACGGCCGAGACTTCGCTGCCGGCTGGTCGGTTCCGGAGCATTTCTGACTCTGGTGCCGTACAAAAATCACGTGACCAGAAAAACTTGTTTTGACCGGCAGCGAAGAAATTTGCAGGAAAAAATGCTCGGCAGTTGAGTGCCGGCTGGTGTTTGTTTACTTATTGAAATTCGCTGTCCTAAATTTTTTATTTTATTCAAAAATTAGTATTTGCTGCACAGATGTACATGATAGCTGGAACCTAAACGGAGGTTTGTCCATCTTTTCTCCGAGTGGATTCTATTAAATTTGTTGTTTCTTTCTGAATGACCCTTCAGTTCTTTAATTTATTGAAGCGACGCTATAATTAGTTAAAGCATTTGTCCTCTCGAATTGCACCCTGGAATTTCAAAAGTTCTCTCTTATCATGTTCAGAATCTGCAGTTTAAACAGCAAAACATATTAAGCGCACCACTCTATTTAATTTCATGGGATATGATAACAGCATGGGATATGATAACAGTGAAAGTAAGAAAACCTTACATTGCCTACTTTATGATAAATTGTATTATGTTTCTGCAACAACCAACTATTGCCATTATCTTGTAACCTATTGTCTTATAATGTAAACAATCTTGATAAAAGCCTTCGTATATTTCATATGTTTTCTTTTTAAATCACTCTAAACAAATGTACGTCACATTTGCTAATGTTGTAACATTAAGCATATTCAGAAAATGTAGGCACATGCCTTTTGTGGCTATGCATTGATACATTTGCTAGTTTTCTTCAAAATCTCAATAATTTAATGCAAAAAATTTCGCCCCTTACTTTCATAGAGAAATGATTGGAAATAGCTAAAAAATATGGTACCGACATATTAACACCACCACAGCTACAGATTTAGCTGTTTATTTGGTGCTTTTCTTTTTTAGATAACTAGGTGAACGTGCGAACATTAAGATGGCTCTTTATTGGCGCTTTAAAGAAATTTCTGCTGCGGTGACGTCTATACATAAGTACCAAAAATGTATTTATCCAGTTTTCTCATACCAGCCTAGGAGAATTAGAAATTGAAATGATGTATAGTTCCAGTTATCTACCATTCCGTGTTATTTGCTATACCATTAGCATTTACGTTTCTTTTATTTTAGGGCCTTTTTTGAGCCAAGACGATTTACAGATTGAAAACGAAAAATTTGAGAGATGTGTACTACTGGAGTGCAAGTACCTGGGACAATATCGTGTCACGAAACATATTCAATCACATCCCTCTGTCTTTTTATGGGACACAACAACAGATATTTGAAAGTAAGAAAACCTTACATTGCCCACTTTATGATAAATTATGTAATCTTTCTGCAATAACCAATCATTGCCATTAATTTATAATGTATCATCTCATCATGTAAACTATTTTAATGAAAACTTTTGTCTATTCTAAGCAAATGTGACAAGCCATTGTGCAAACTGCTTGTCACATTTGCTTTAATGTTGTGAAACATTACCATATTCAAATAATGTAAACAGAGGCCATTTGTAACAGCCATGCAGATACATCATTGCTAATTTTCTACATATTCTGCTTGCATCCAGTTTCCGTATTATAAAAGTTGCATTGGATCAAGAAAAGCTCTCTTCTTTATCAGGTTTATTTTCTGATGTGATTATATCATTAATAATTAAAGACTGCTTCAATTAGCCTAAAAATAAAATTTTCATTTCTGATAATTTTGTCTTTCTAATGCATAACTTTAAAACTTGACAAATTGTCTACCGTTAGTCTTGAAATACTTCCTCCTATGTTGGCTATAGAGGAAATTAATGTGTATTTTCTAGAGTCTCCCATTGACTTAATAGTTTTGTTTTATATTGATGAATATTCCAATTTCCTGATAAATAGATAGTAAGAACAGATTACTAACTCAACCAAAACATGCATGAAGCAATGTTTCAAAAAAATTCCAAATCAGTTACACATTACAAAATGTTTCAAACTGAATGTTCTATTGTGATTAAAAGTATGTTATCTATATGTAATTAAGTAATAAAATTTAAAATAAAGTTTTCTTTTTTTTGCATCTAAGCATCTTTCCATATCAATAAATCAGTACAAAATCACGTGACCAGAAAAACCGGCAGCAAAGAAATTTGCACGATGAAATGCTCAGCAGCAGAGTGCCGGCCGGTGTTTGTTTATGGATTGAAATTCGCTGTCCTAAATTCTTTTATATAATTCATATTCATTAATATTTGCTTTTCAGATGTGCATGATAGCTGCAACCTAAACCGAGGTTTGTGCCTCTTTTGTCCTTGTGAATTCTATTAAATTTCTCGTTTTATTTCCGAATGACCCTTTAGTTCTTTAATTTGTAGGAGCGACGCTATAATAAGGAAAAGCATTTGTTCTGTCAAATTGCACCCAGGAATTTTAAAGTTTTTCTCTTATCATATTCAGAAACAGCAGATATGTGAAAGTAAGAAAACTATACATTGCCTACTTTATGATAAATTGTGTGGTGTTTTGCAACAACCAACCATTGCTTAATCTTGTATCTTATCATGTAAACTATCTTGATCAAACCCTTTGTATATTTTATATGTTTTCTTTTCAATCACTCTAAACAACTGTACAAACTACTTGTCACATTTGTTCATGCTGTAACATTTGCATATTCAGATAATGCAGACACTTGCCTTTTGCTGATATGCGTTTTATACATTTACTGGTTTTCTTAAAAATCAAAATAATTTAATGCAAAAAATTCGCCCCTTGCTTTCATAGAGAAATTTTTGGAAATACAAAACCTCATTATCTCGTCCAAAAATATAGTACTTACATTTAACATCACCACAGTTGCAAATGTGGCTGTTTATTTGGCGCTTTTCTTTTTAAGATAACTCCGTGAACGTGCGAACAACAAGATTGCTCTTTATCGGCGCATTAACGAATCAACCTGAGGTCTGTACGTGAGTACCGAAAATGTATTTACCCACTGTTTTTTCATACCTGTCTACAAGGGCGGATCCAGCTTCTGGTTAAGGAGGGGGTCATTTTCGAAAAGGGGGTTCAAAGTGCTTTTTTTGTGCAAAAATGGGGGTTTTGACAACTTTTTCGTAATATAAGTCCCAAAAAGGCAATTTTTTGCTATATTTGGTCGGTTAAGGAGAAGTCATGACCCCCCTCTGGATCCGCACATGTCTGTCTCGAAGAATCAAAAATTCAAATTATGTACAGTCCCAGTTATCTACCATTCCATGTTATTTGCCGTATCATTTAGCATTTGCATTTCTATTATTTTAGGGCCATTTTCGAGCCAAAACTTGATTTTTTAAGTCCAAAAGTCTGAAAGATGTGTCCTACTGGAGCGCAAGTTCTTGGGACAATATCAAGGGACATCCCTCTGTGTTTTCATGGGACATGACAACAACAGTTATTTGAAAGTAAGAAAACCTTACATTGGCCACTTTGATAAATTTATATGATGTTTCTACAATAAACAATCATTGCCATTAATTTATAACCTATGATTTTATCATGTAAACCATCTTAATAAAACTTTTTTGTGTATTCTAAGCAAATGTGACAAGTCTTTGTGCAAACTGTTTGTCACATTTGCTTTAATACTGTAAAACATTACCATATTCAAATAATGTAAACACTGGCCATTTATAAATACTTTTCGCCCTTGCAGATACACTGCTGATTTTCTACACGTTCGTTTCATTATATATTTTCGGTATTATAAAAGTTGCAAAGTGTAATGGATCAAGAAAAATATAACCTGGTAATACTTTACCAGGTTTATTTTCTAATGTGGTTATATCATTAATAATTAAAGACTGCTTTAATTAGACTAAAAATAAAATTTTTATTTCTGATAATTTTGTCTTTCTAATGCATAATCTCAAAACTGACCAATTGTCTGTCTTTAGTCTTGAATACTTCCTCCTATGTTAGCTGTAGAGGAAATAAACTTGTAATAGTTTTATTTTATATAAATGAATATTCCATTATGCTAAAAAATATATAATGAGAACTGACAAGTAACTGCAACCAAAACATGCATAAAACAATGTTTCTAAAATATCTCAAATCAGTAACCCATTGCAAAATGTTTCAAACTGAATGTTCTGTATTGAGATTAAAAGTACATTATCTATATGTAATTAATTGATAAAATTATAAATAAAGTTTTTTTGCACGTAAACATCTTTTTCCACATTAATAAATAAGCCAATAAAGTATCTTTTGAGCTTTGACATCTCAAGATTTTAAAAGTGCTTGATTTACAGCTTGGTTACCCCCTGCCGTCTTCTCTGACTGTCACTTTCTTGGTGCACCAGCCAACCAACCATCTTTCTTAGAACGTGACTTACAAAAGAGGTGTTAACATTTTTGAAGTTGTCATTACATTCATTGAGCAGCAAGAAAAAGTCAGGGCTGTCGATATTATGGTTTTCCTGAAATAGCGAAACTTGGCAGTAAGGGAGAGATACTATAGGAAATCAGCTTTTTATTTTTTCCCACATGTTCCCTCGTCTTTCATTGATATAACAAATTGTATATTATGTAAGTCACGCACAGTAGCATAAAATTGATTCTTAAATGTATTTCGGTATTTTTTTATTTTGTCATTAATATACGTGTTCATTAATATGCCCCCTGTCCCCCTATAATCTATTATCTACCATTTTTACTTTATCTGCCTTTCTGTTGGCCCATTTATGGTGTATCACTGGGACTCTACTGTATGCAAAACATGAACAAGATTAGTGCCAACCAAAAATCACTAATTTCACAAAGGGGCGTCCTCAAATACATTTGTTCCCAATTTAATCACTTTTTATTTATTTGGATGATTTGACTCTTACTAATTATCCACTGCCTTTTTGTTCTGCTTATAAGTTAATTTTTCAAATTCATCCTTAATTTTTTCACACCAGTGTATTTCTGAAGAAAGTGATTAGCAAGAAACCAAGCATCAATGTTTAAAATTTCAGTCTCGCGTATTTTTTCTTTAATTCACTGCGTCTAATGCTGAAACTTTCATATGAACTAGAACTGAATCAGCACTTATTATTTTCTTATTCTAAAACAGTTCACTCTTTCAGCTTGAAAGGTTCTTGACTACTCCATGAAAAAAGGTCTAATTTTCTATAGGAACCTTGCAACACTGATTCCCTCATGTAAACAGGTCTCTCTGCTGAAAAATGATGTAAGTATAATTTTTGCTAATTTAACCTTGAAAATGTGAAGCTTAATTTCCATTTTGCAGTATTTGTCCTAGTATGTTTTTTAAAGCAGTATCTGGAGACAAATAATTAAATCATGAAAATATGGTGGTTATTTTGAATTTTAGTGAATATTTCTGAAATTATCCATTATTTAATTGGGAATTTGTTGAAACTCCCGTTGGTGTGGGTTTCTGTCGGAATGATTGCTGTTTATTGGAAATTGTGTGTCATTACTTTTAGGAAGTAGAAAGAGAATTGCTGCTTCAATTACTTTTTCTTATTTTTTTATTATTAATTATTTATTATTGCACGACAGGGATCGAAATTAACAGTGATCCACTGGTCCAACAACAGAAAAATATCTATCCTACCAGTAGAATATAACGTTTAATGGTCAATTGGACCAGAAGAAGCCTTTTCCCTGCTTTTGTTTCAAAAGTTTCAAACATTATACTTTTTTTAAACTTAAGGCAAAGCTTGAACCTTTATTTAAATTTTTTAGGTTTTCTTTACAGGAAAAGATGTTAGAAGATTTCTACAGTATACTATATATATGTATATCTACAGTATAAAGAGGTTCCATTGCAGCCTTGAAATAGCTATTTGCTGTACTTTCTTCCTAATTTGTGCTTTATTTATGTTGGTTTTTAACTTCAATAATCAAGGCACTGTGCCACCTGTCGACAAATTTTGTAACTAATTTTTCAAAATTCTGCGCTTGATTTTTATGTCTTTCACAGTCAACATACCATTTGTTTCATTCCAAAATTTTCATTTTCCACTCATTTCTATTCCAAAATTCATTGTTTTTGTGGTTTATAATTTTCGGAATCACGGAATATTTTCTACTTAATTTGTGCTTTATTTATGTTGGTTTTTAGCTTCAATTATATTCAAAGAGTTTTGGATCATTTTCCATACTACACCAATCAGAAAATGTAACTCCATTTTCACAACTTTTTGATGTATTTTTATGCATAGAGCCTGCAACTGGACACATTTTTTGTCATAACTACTCAATTTATTTTGTAATGAGCACTTTGTTTTATGTTTAGTTTGTGTGTTACATTGGCAAAAACAATTTTTCTACATCTTTATGTAATAAATTTTGATGTTCAAATACTATAAAGTGCCCTTGAAGCTTTTAATACCTTTTTCCTCCCTCAGACTCACAACTTATTTTTGACCCATAAAGAGAATAGTGAAATGACAGATTTGTTGTAATGAAAGCAAGTATCTTAATGTTTTAACTTTTATAAGAAAATTTTTATTGTATTTTCTTATATTAAGTTATTCACCACGGGAGTTGCTATGTCATACGCATGTATTGCACCCTTATTTATATAATGCAAATGTGCATAATATATTTTCATTGTATCTTACCAATTGTTTTAAACTTTTCTGCGTTTGCAGACTGCAGTTTTTCATTGTATTTTGTTCAGTGTCTATAATACAACTTATAGTATGTGTAAAATGTTTACAGAAGAAAAAAAAATGACATGATGAAATAAAAGACATTTATTCCGATGGTCATACGATTGTGATTGTTAATTGAATTTTTTGATTTCACTTTCGTTGGCTTTTAGGATACACCCCTTTGTTTTGTAGACAAAAGAAAATGTTTAATTTTTGCACTGCAATAAATTGTTGCTTGTATCTTAATATATAAAAATTACATGTCCCTGTGTTTGTGGCCAATGGACTCCTCAGCTACTGAACCGATTTTAACCGAATTTTGCACGCAGTTTCAGTTTGGTCCAACTTAAATGATAGGATAGCTTTTACCTCAATTTAGGACCGCAATATATTTTTTATTGCAAATTATGTATTTAGCTACCAGCTTTTCTGTGTTCTTGGCTAAGCCTTTTTACTAAGCCTTTTTTGACACCTCCATGGCTAAGCGACATAATGCACACGTTCTGGAGCACAGTAAACAGGTAATAATCTATCTTATCTTAATATATAAAAATTACATGTCCCTGTGTTTGTGGCCAATGGACTCCTCAGCTACTGAACCGATTTTAACCAAATTTTACACGCAGTTTCAGTTTGGTCCAACTTAAATGATAGGATAGTTTTTATCTCAATTTAGGACTGCAATATATTTTTTATTGCAAAATCTCTATTTAGCTACCAGCTTCTCTGTATTCTTGGCTAAAATTCTTTAAACATACCCGGAATGCCACCACATAATCTGCGGTTAAAAATTGGTTCACCCGTAGTTCTTCTATGTAATTTAAATCCACCGAGATTATGCAATGGTGCGCGTTTAGTTATAAAAAAAATCACCGGGAACATTATTGAGGCAATCATTTTGACTGGCAAGTTTAAAGATGAATTAGTTCTGTTGCCACGTATCCCAATGACACCGTCAGAATCTTCAATACCTTTCAAAAGGCTACAGTTTCCCATTCGTTTAGCTTTCGCCATGTCCATTAATAAGTCCCAAGGACAAACAATGTCAATTTGCGGTTTAGATGTAGAAAATCCATGTTTTTCCCATGGGCAACTATAAGTCGCTTGCTCCCGTGTGGGAAAACCATCCAATCTATTTTTGTTTACAAGAGACAGATTAACAAAGAATATTGTGCACTGATTAGTGTTGAGTTAAACTGAAATTAAAAATGCTTATAATTCAAAAAATAACAAATAATATTGGTTAATTATCTACCCTACCTACAATATTAAAAAATAAAATGTTACAATAGCAATTAGCAATTTTTTAATTTACTCAATTGTTACAAGCTTGAATATAATATATCTAAGTACTATAATGCTACATTTTTTGTTGATTTTTGTTTATAGCAAACTTAGGAAATTTTTGTTCGATTGTTTTCATATTTTGACCTCAAATTCATATTTATATAAAGTTGATCTCTGTAACGGTAATAAAGTTTTTTGTTTCTATTGAAACATTATAGTTTAGTCCATACCTTAGCCACAGCAACGCTTGGCCGGGTCAGCTAGTTATTTATATTTCATACTGTGTTTACATTTAATAGTTAAGTGTTTGCGTTTAATAATTTAGTGTTAAGTTACATAATTTTAATTCCCAAGAAAAGTTTTTGCTGTTTTATGGATTTCTGCACATGAGAAAATTTTTAATAATTTTATGTCTTATGTTACAGTTCATAACGGAGCTCTGACCACTTGTGATCAAAAAGGGTACAGCAACATTTTTGGTTTCCATTCAAAAAAGAAAGATCTTATTTGGTTTGTGTCGTTCAGTTCCTTTGTCTGTGAAATGAATAAAATCCTGAGCTTTCAACTCTTATACAAATATTTCACAATTTCTTTGAAAACTTTCAACTATGTTTCTTTGTTGTTTTACATTTTTTTTTCCAGAACATATTGCCCATATTGCTCACTAGGGTGGGGAGAAAAAACTTTTTTTGGACGTTCATTTTTGGATAGCCGTAAACTAGTTCCATGGGCTAGTCCTTAAAACCTTTTCCTGATTTAAGTGCTAAGCCCTGAATCTACATTTATAGACTATAACTCAGCTTAATTATTTACATATCCCACATTTACATTATTACATGCAGGGATACATTTATAGACTATAACTCAGCTTAATTATTTACATATATTTCCCACATTTACAATATTACATGCAGGGATGAAAATCTTCCGCGTATCCGCGATGTTCCGCTTTTTGTATTTTTTCTTTCTTTCCGCGATCAAAAAATTAATTTTGCATCAAGTTTAGAAAAAATACATCAAGTTAATAAAAATACAATCAAGTTAATAAAAATACAATCAAGTTTATAAAAATAGACTCATTATTAAAATAAAGCTTAAAATAAGTTGACTTAAAGTAGAAGAGGTTGAAATTATTTCCAACTTCAAAAATAATGGAAATGTTTTTAGGATGCAGCAGGATTGAAATTTCAAGGGTGACCTGCAATTATCGCCAAATTATGTACTCAATTTTGGCATGCTGTCAAAAACATCAGTTTCCTTTGTAGGTGGTAGAAATTAAGAAAGTTCAGCTAAAATATTCGTATACTTTGTCAAAAAATTGGGAAAATTATTTTGATCTTTAAAATTTATCAAAATAACTAAAGACTATGCAATTCTAATTAGAGAAGTTGTTTCTTGAGATACACTTGTCTAATTCATCAAAAGTTGCACCCCCCCCCCCTTTTTTTTCTACATTGTTGTGAATGACTTAAAAAATAAATAGTGAATGAGCAATTAAGAGCTTTTAAAAATATTTACTTTTGATTTCAGGGCGCAAATTAAGATAAAATCATGCATGACTAATTTCGCAGAATATGGGAAAAAAATCTATCATATTTCATATCGAATTTTACTCGCGCAATTTTTCCTCTCTTTTGACTTTTAGCTGTTTTCATCCTTGTACATGAAAATTAGGTTAAATAGGAGCTTTTGCTAGAAGTTCTTTGTATGACATCATATGAATTTAATGAAAAAATTATAAGCATTATGTTTAATTCTAATGATGTCACATATGAATTTTTTCAAAAATGATTTCATAACTAACAATAGTTTCAAAAACCTTTGTTTATCATTAAACAATTTTTCTTTTATTTCCTTTCATTTATAAAAATGTTTGGGGTACAATGGGAGGCATTGCACTTTCAATCATAGTTTTGTGTAAGAAATTAAACACTATTAAAATAGTAAAATTTTGAAACTTGTTCTTTAAATTTTTGCTGGTAGCAGTAATTCTTGAAAATGTCTGTGAATGACTTTTCTTCAAACTCGTTTATCTTATTAAAATGTGTTTGAGTACTATTAAAAGATTTTAAAAAATGTTTCATTTATGTCTGTAACAGATAATGAAAATTCGTTGGAAAAGTCAGTGGATTTTTTTGAAAACCTAAAAAATTAATTTGATTAGTTGATAAGCAACTTTATTTTTTTAATTCTTCTGAAGAACTTTGTTCTACATGATTATTTGCTTAGTTATTTGAGATCTTATACAAAATGCTGATACTAAAGTTGCAATTTTTTATGAGGAAAATCATGATTTAATTTAACAAAAGAAAAAGATGCACTTAAAAAAATAATTTTACTCATTGCCAGTTAGAATTCAGAATAATTTGCTTAATGTAGTAGATGCAGGTATGAAAGAGTAATCCCATGTCCTCTTTGGTTATACAGGATACAGGTTTTCTCTCTCTCTCTTTCTCTCTCCAATGCTTTCAAATTTGCCTAAAATATCACTTTATTTTGGGTATAAATCAAGTTATTGACAGGTTTGTGAGTCCCCCAGAGCAATTTAATTTTTATTTTCCAAAAATTATATTGCTCTGTATTACCACATAATTGTGAGGGTATCACCCATACCAAAGGGCTCATTGTTGCTCACTTCGTCTTTCCCTTCTGTTTCCCACAACGTAAAAACAGATTAAATTTAGTTCTTTATACTCTGCTAACTTTAGCACTCTATTAGCAGTAAAAGTGTTTCTAGTAATTTCAGAGTTTTAAAGTACCTTTGGGAACGAAAATTACCACTTTAGATCAGTCAAATGTGGTTTTGAAGCAGAGTCCTAAAGATTAATTATTTATCAATATAAGTCAACTACAGGAAAGATTATAAAAATTTGTAATTCATAGTATGCAAAATTTCATTAGAATTAAAAATATTATTTACTTCATTTTTATGTGATACTAAAATACTTTAAAATACAATTAATTTTCAATAACAACAAATTTTAAGCTATCCAAGCCCTCAAATTCTTGAGTAGGTCTTTTTTTTTTTTGGCAGTAGTTACACTGTTAGTTTACACTGTTTGTTTAAGCATTAATTAATTACTTGCATTCATTATTTAACAGGAATAACAGAAACTACTGTGGAATGTGCATATATAGACATCCATCTTTTGAAATAGCTAGTAAGAATAGTTTAAATGAGACCTAATTTAGCAACCGAAACAGCATGTTGGGAAATGTAATTGCACTAAAACAGACTAAAAAATCATGGCTATGTATTTTTTTTTTTTTTTAATTTTGATTCAATAACTAGAAGAAACCACTTGAGCTGTTTGTGCTTTTTGAAGCTTATTACATCATAATGCTGAAATCAAAAAATGGCACAGTCTCAATCTGTTAGGTAGAAGATTTTAAAAAAATTTCTTCTAAATATTGATGAAAATTTTAAATTGTTACTGCTATTTAGTTGTATGGCATAGGTTGCAAAAGAAGCTTGCTTTTTTGTTTACATTTTGTTTTAAGCATTTGAAGTGCGTCCATTCCAGGCATGCATCACACCTCACAGAATTGTCTCGACAATTTTGTTTACAAACAGCGCAATACCAATTGTTTAACCTCCGTTTCATTTTCAAAACAGATTGGACAGCTTCCCATGCATCTTCTGTCAACAAAGCTTTGATTAGTTCAATGTCTACCGCATCATCTAAGCAAGCTGAGGAAACATGTTCAGGGCGCATTTCAATCTGGTCTTCATCGATTATAAGATTTTGGGTCAATGCTGCGTTGACTTTGTCTGTGTCAGTAAACCAATTCAAAATTCTTCTTTGCTTAGTTGTTATTGACTGCCTCTTGAATACAATGGGCTTAATTTCTTTGCTTTTCCACTTTGCTGTAACAGTCTTTTCAAATCCTGTTTTGAAAAAAGTTTGCATTATTCAAAAGGAATGTTACAATCATTGAAAATTTCATTGCTCAAAATTGAAGAATTAACAGTTTGAAATTTCTTATAAAATAAAATAAATACCTTTTGAGCGTCCTTTCCTTCTTAAAGCCTTTGGCAAAGATATTTTGCTGCAGTCATTCAAAACTAAAAATAATGGGAAAAGAAATAATTTTTACTCAATGAGTATGATGAAAAAATATTGATCGGTCTTAAGTATTAATGATCTTATTCCAGCACAACTTATGCAACTTATTTTCTTATAACTGGCTGTTAAAGGTAGAAGTCAGATTAGTTTCATGTACACTAAATACATTACTCAATTTGTGCATATGTTTGTAAAAATAAAAACAATATTACGGAAAAACGTAGTCTTATCAGTACATAATGTAATATCATATAAATCTGAAAAAGAAGTCATTTTTAGAAGAGAAAGTCTGAAATAGTCTGTTTCTTCTAATGAGACAGGAAGCTTTTGGCATTAATAAGACAACTATTATCTTCTGAACTACAGAGAACATAAAATGATAGTACTATTGATTCGTTAATATGAACAAAATTAACTAAGATTATCCACAGTCATTTATATTTTTGTTAAGTAAGGTGGTCAGTTCCCAAGATTTTTAGAGTAATTTATTTTTTGACTACAATCAAATATTCAGTAAAGTACCATTTATATGCTTTTGAAGGGACTGAAAAAATGTATTATAGTTATATGTTGATATGTATTAGACTATGCTGGGACTGATTAAAAAAACAAACAAATGATAAAAACATAAAAAGAAAAACATATAAACATTGCTACATTGAACATTTATGAACATTGTTAAAATATTGCTAGATAAGTGGTGCTGCAAACTGAAAGTTTTCTACCATTTTACTTCTTTCCACATTCCCCTAGCATTTTGAAAAGTGACAGCTCATTGCAGATATTTATAGTAGGTGAATGTTGGGCAAATGATAAAATGTTTCACAGTTTGCAGCGCCACCCATCCAGCAATATTTTAAATAAGTCTATTTCTCGACCAGTGTGAGAATCCATCAAATGGTTAGCGTCTTTAAAAAATGAAAAATTACATTAAATTAGAAAAATGAATAATTGGACTGCCTTCTTGAGGAACAGCATTCTTTTTTTTTTTTTTTTTTCTTATTTCACACAACTATTACCTGCTGAGATAGAAGGTGTGTTTGTTTCAAAGGCAGGATTTTCCCTCATTTCTGGAGTTTCTGCCACCATCAGATGATTATTGGCTATAAAAGATAAGAAAAACATTTAAATGTAATCTTGATTATTTTATTCACTCTTATTTCTCTATGTACATTTTTTTTTTTTTTTGTAATTCACAAAGCCAGTACCTGCTGAGGTAGATGGGGTGTTTGTATCAAATACAAAGTTTTGGACTTTACTTTCTGCATTTATCAGATGATTATTGGCTGTAAAAGATAAGAGAAACACATTTAAGTATATCTTGATGACTCTCTTATTTCTTCATGCACTTTTTTTTTTCATAATTTACACAGCCATTACCTGCTGATGTAGATGGGGTATTTGTTTCAAACATAAAGTCTTGGACTTGCAGATGGTTATTGGCTGTAAAAGATAAGAAAAACATTTAAATGTAATCTTGATTATTTTATTCACTCTTATTTCTCTATGCTCATTTTTTTTTCTTATAATTCACAAAGCCATTACCTGCTGAGGTAGATGGGGTGTTGGTATCAAAAACAAAGTTTTGGACTTTACTTTCTGCATTTATCAGATGATTATTGGCTGTAAAAGAAAAGAGAAACACATTTAAATATTATCTTGATGACTCTCTTATTTCTTCATGCACTTTTTTTTTTCATAATTTACACAGCCATTACCTGCTGATGTAGATGGGGTATTTGTTTCAAACATAAAGTCTTGGCCTTGCAGATGGTTATTGGCTGTAAAAGATAAGAAAAACCCATAACATTATAATCTTGCTATATAGATCATTCTTCAAAAGTAATAGTTTCTTCACTTGCGTTTTACAATTAAAAAAATCATGTATAATTCATTAAATAAAATGTTTTAATTAAAAAAATATATATTCATTTGATTTTGTTAACAATTTTTTGAAATAAAAATTTGTATTTATTATTTTTTTTATTCACTGAATGTGAATGTGTACCTCTGTGGCATGTCACACACCTGGTAACTCTTATTGCGTAATAACTTTCTTAATGAAAAAAATATAATTATGTATCATTCATGTATTATCATTTCGTCCTTGACTTTCTCAAATAGTAAATGTTTCACGATATTAATTTTTTTTATATTGCAAGTTTGTTTGTTTTAATAGGATATTGAATTGTGTCTCACAGTAAACTCACCTCCGTTACCCAAACATAAAGTGCAATTTTTCATTCACACATAGCAATACTGGTGTCAAAATTTATTTCCCATGTTACAAGTCACTTTTGTTTATTTTCTAGTATAAAGAAGTTATGAGCTTTTAGTTGAAAAACAAGACAGATTTTATTTTAACAACCAAGTGTGTTTATTTAGAGTTCTCACCTCCGTGAGTTTGAAGTTCAATCTTGGAAATTAATCTAAAAGGTATTTTTGTTTTTATATGCTTAGCAGGTGCAGATCGTGACAACAAAGAATAAATTTTTTCTGCTGAAAGATGCATCTATAAGTCTATACAGTTCCTCACCTCCTCTTGTCAATATCATTGTCAGCGGTGAGAATAAAAAAAGGGAAGGGGACAGTAATTAATTTTTGGCCTCTGCCAAATTTAAACTTGTCACAGATAATTCAAATGAGGAACAAAATTGGCCCAAGTTGCTGAGACAGTTTTTATTTATTTTATTTTTTTTCACCACCAAAACAGATGCTGGCTGTTTTTGGCTCACAAATCATATGAGGTAGGTTTTAAAATATTTCAAGATTTAAAAAAATAATACAAACCAGCATAGCAGTCTCCAATTTCCGGTTCATCAAATGGCATTTCTTCTATGTCCGTCAAAGTTTCACTGCTTCCAAATCCGTCTGGGAACACCTCCGCATAATCATGATCTAAATATAAAAACACATATTAAATGCAGTTTGAAGTACAATGCAGTCCATTTTGGAAACTATATTGAAAAAATGCTCAATAAAAACTGAAGCATACCTGCAACATGAGGTAGAATCGTAGGCCCTTCATTCCTCGGCAATGAGTCTGTGAGCATTGAACCTGTAAATTTAAACAAACATTTCATTACTTTTTCAAACTCAAGTATTTCATGGAACAAATATTTCACTCAAGAGAAGTTATAGGTATATTACACATTGTACTATAAAATGCTCTTTGCTTCTTTTTCCTCAAGGACCATTGAGGTGTTTGATAGAGGAGATTATATTGTTAACGTAGAAAATGTTAGCCCAAAGTGAAATTTTCCCTGCATAAGTAATAAAACAAATAAAATTCATTAGTTTTACCTGATGAACAACTGCCAGTACAGATCTTGAAGTCTTTGTTTTCTCTCAGATTACTGTAATAAAATTTAAGAATTTATCAACAATTATAAAATAACATGAAAACATTTCAATTGGTTATTTAAAATGAGGAAACTAACTTTAAAATGTTTTGGAGCAATTCTATTTTTTGAGAAAACTCTTCTGAACATGCTTCAGAGACTATGTCTGCAATCTGGGTTGTCAAAGCAGATGCCATCCGAAATTTCTGAGCCCTCGATTTCGGCTTTGGTGCTGCAATTGCAGCTGCTGCATGTACCTCTACCTTTTCGATGTCAGTTGGCTTCTGTATGAACATCCTCTGGCGAGTTTGCATGTATTTCTTTGTCCACCTGAGACTGATTAGGTCCGGGTCGAAAAGAGGCATTTCCAGTGTTTTTCTTACTCCTAACACATGCCTGCAGGGTAGCTTCATGGAGTCGAATGCCACGCATGAGCAGGAACAAGAATTCACTGGAAACAGCCTTCCCCGAGACATATAACTAAAGTTACCCTTGGTAACTTCATGAAGCATATTTGGCTTTATTGCTTCAAATTCTTTGGTAATATATGCCATCGGGAAAGGCATCAGCACTTCCTGGAAACTCGCCAGAAGTTCGTTGGAGGAGGTGGGAACTTTTAACATTGCATCAGCAATGTCCTTATCCCTCACACTCCTCAGGCTCTCTAAAGCCAAAAAAAAATCATCCACAAATGTTGTCAATGAACTGTACGGGCGTATCACCGATTTTATCTTTGCATGTGTGCTTTCTAGCCTATTATTGGTGGCATTTAGAAACGTGCCGCCTAAACAGGCCATGTAAGTCCATTCCTACATTTAAAAAAAGCAAAAGAAAAAACAGATTAACATAAAGCAAGCAAAAAATAAATAGATAAAACAAGACCTTGTTTGAAAACATTGTTACCTTATATATGTGGTGCCAGTTTTTGTTGAAATATGCCAAAACCGGTTGAGCTACTTCTCCCTGAAATTTCTCATACACAGAGAAATACTCATCCTCTGAGGAAGAGTAGACCATTGCGGTGAAATAATCTCTGGCTTTTTTTACTTCTTCCGCTGTTATCTGCATTTTTTCACTTGTTACCTGAAATTAAACACAGTTAACAGTAATTAAACGTTTTCCAATTGTATAGTACTAGGAAAAAAATGTAAAAATTTTTGTTTGCTTTTAAGATAAATTCAGAACAATTAGTTCTTTATTATGTATCATTAAATTTTATTATTTCTCCTAATTTATAGCATAGTTACTACGTACTTCAACCTCACTGATTTTGAAAGAAAATAAATTATTGTCCAGTCTTTGGCTACCCACAATTTTAACTATCAAAATGTAGTCAATCTACTATATATCCAATTTAACTATCAATGTGTAACAGTTGCTTCTCTAAAATGAAGAAGCAATTTTTATCCGTCAATCATTGATAGGTTTACTTTCTAGTCATTTAATAGGGAAATTACATGAAAATTATCTTTTTTTCATAAATCTTAGTTTTGAAGAACAAGTATGGTCAATTTAATACCAAAGTTAAACCATCCCCGATCTATAAAAAAAAATAATCAAAATAGGTTCTCTTGTTAAGCGGTTATGAGCTGACAAAAAAAAAATACACTGGTTACCGCCTCTATTTTGAAGTCGGTTAATAAAAATAGAATATTTTGCAGTCATACTTCTCTTTTAAATGCTTTCAAGACGTGGAATTTGCAGATGAGAAGCTTGGCATCACTGAATTTTTCACTCAGTACCATCCTCTCCACCATGTCCTTATCGGTCATTATGGCCCTTGTCTTTTTCCAATTTGCATTTCTATCTTGAAATACTTCAACAAGCCATTTTATTGTAGGTCCATCTTCTCTGCAAACTAGACCAATCCCGACAATTTCACTATTGCCTAAAAATATGTTTTGCAATTTTAATGAACGTTATATTTCTTGAACAAGAATTTTTAAAACAGCTACATCAACATATATTACTGCAAAAGACCTAAGTTTAAGAATATCAATATTCACCCTAAATGACGACTTGACAATTTGGCTGCACTAAGCAGGCCCGTTATTTAGGGACTCAGGGGTGGGGTTAATTTACCTCCCCCCCCCCTTCCCCGGCTTTAAGAACTCTATGTATTTACATATAGGTGGGTGTGGCTTTAGTTGTTTACCGATGAAATTGTATTGTGTTTGCACCCTTTGCCTCCAACTGGAAAATCTTGAAATGAAGGGCTTGGCACTAAGCAAGATTATTATACATTATGCGAAAAAGGAGAAATAAACGCAATTAAAAGATAGAATGCTTCTATTATCGCCGATAGCACATGCTTTTATTTCTAATGAAGGAAGTGAAAGAGTCCTATTTATTGTCCTCAGCACTTTTTTTACAACGTAAGTGGTTTAAATATTGTCAAATATGTGAGAGCTCACAAAAAATTGAAAAGGATTGCATAAGGTAAACTCGCGTAAAATTCTATATTACTTTAGTCCTGCAAAAACACACAGAGGGTTAAATCAATTGCAAATTTCATGTTTAAGAAACAAAAATTTAACACAATTCAGGAAAAAAAAAATTTAAACAGTCTGTTTTTGAAGAAACAAAATATTTGATCAACCAATGCTTAAATAATTTAAGTGCAGTTTAACTTAAAATTTGAGTAGTGAAACATCTTACCATTGCCATCTTCTATGAGAAATACATAGCATACAAATCTGATGTCCAGAAGTTTGTACGTCCCGTCCACAAATAAAACTTCTGGGAAGGCATCGTATGCTTCCGCCATCTTCTTGTCTTGGAAGAATAATCCATGAAGGACATCATCTTCATGGATCACATTAACATTACAGCCATATGTGTATTGTAGTTTGCTTGCGACTTCATCTAAACCTTTTGTTTTTTCTTTATACCTTGTTCGAATATTAGATAGGTCTTTGAGCAATACTGATTTTCCAGTTTGCTGGATCAAATTTTGTTGGAGCATTTTTTTATTAACTCTCATGTTCATCATATCGCTGGCATGCTTTTGTAATTCTTCCGGCAGTTGTCTTTCATGGAAGTTCAACTTGAATAAATTTTCGTTCACAATATGATTGTGATCCAAGCAGCTCTTAGATAAATACAAGTACTTCCCATCTTTCGAAAGAACAAACTGCAGGAAGAATTCACATCCAGATTTCATAGTTCTGGAAAAAAAGAAAAAAACATAAGAAATAAGGCACAAGGTAGTTTCGTAGCAAGGCTTGGGCCACAGCCTCATACCTCCAGGGACCTTGCAATGAAACTTTGTTTTATGTTATAAGATACATAAAACATAAAGAACTGAAATCATTTAAGCGTACCAATAATAATAACAATAATAGAAACCTTTTGTAAAACATGCAATCAATACTATCCACTTTTGTAGGAAATGTTTGGAAGAGAATTTTAACATTAGCCAATCAGAATAAGTGATTATCAGAAACTCATAACCTTTTAATTTTATTGTTGAAATTCTTTTCCCCTTCAGTTTTTTTTTTTTTTAATTAATTCTGATTCTTACATATTAGTTCTATTATTATTGCGCTGTTGAAATTTATATGGTATATCTTATGCTGTGTTTTTGATCTTCCTTTGCATTTATGGGATAAGCTGCAATGCACAATGTAATGCTCCGCAAACGTATAAAGTTGCAGTTTGTGAGGAAATTTTTAACTTTGTAAATTGCTCCTTTGATTATGTTATAGCCTTTTAGAGTCAAAACCTGCTAAGCCATTTTTAATGAAAAATAATTTTATTAAAAAATATAAGTTTAAAAGATCCTTACAAGATCAAAAACCACTAGATCTCAACATAAAGTGAATAAAAAATAAAGGTAAGTCAAAACCCCTTTTTATCCTTGTTTCTGCCTTCGGAGCTATTGACTTTGAGAAATGAACCTAAGGGTTTTGATTCTAAACGATTCAGTTTAACTCTTATAATATGATGAACAACATAAACCCATGCAAAAGTTTCCCCAGAAACTTCATTCTTACAAAATTTATTTCAAAACATTAAAAGTTTTTAATCCAATGGTCTCACATAAGCAATTGACCATGAATTTAAATTTAGGTATTCGTGTATGTAGACTTTTAGGATATATAGTGTATTTGAAGCAAATGAATGTACAACAGACCACAGACTCAGGTTTATTTTTTTTTCTTGCATTGCATATAAAAATTATTGCAATTATCATTAACATTTTAAGTAACCGTTTATTATTATTATTGTTATTGCAAATGACATTTTGGGATACAATTTATTTATTTCTTGTTTTATGTGTTTTTTTTTTTTTTTTTTTAATATATCGCACCCTTGCTTCAATAGTGTTACAACTCAAAAATCCGCTTTTTTCAGGAAACGGGAAAAACTGTTCCGCCGCTGATATCATTATTCTGGTCTTGGAAGTCATGACAAAATGTGAGAGTCTTTTAAAATTGAATTTCAGACGGTTATTTGGTATCCTTCCCTATTTGATATTTCGTTATCGTGAAAATTATAAATTTTCCAAGTTGGGGGGGATAGCAAGTGAATCGTCTACACCGATTCAACTGCTATCTGGAGGCCACTGAATTCCCTCAAGTTAGAACTTTTTTTTTTGAGATTGATAGAGCTTTTTTTCTGAATCCAGTGATACCAATAACTCAAAATCGTCATATTTTGAGTTGTAACACTATTGAAGCAAGGGTGCGATATGTGTCTGTGTGAAAAGTTATGGCAAATGAGTTATATTTGAAAATACAATAAGAATATGAATCTACAACAAGTTTTCATGATAGAAATTAAAATCTGAGAACATTTATTGCTCGTTTTTGGCTGTAATCAAAATCAATTATCATTGGCCTATTTTTGTTCGGGTTTGATCAATAACTTTTTTGAGAGATTATTTGAGATTGTTACAAGTTTTTAGTAAGATTGTTTTGTAAATAAAAATACATTTTTCGAAAATAAAAGAACCAACTTCAGTTGGAAACTGCTCTGAAAAGTAAAATATAATTTTAAAATTGAAAAGCTAAAGATGTTGTCTCTAACTATTCACAGGGCCGCTGAAATAATTTAAAATTTAGGGGCCGCTAAAATATCACAAGAGAAAAAAAAATTTTGTGTGTGCGTGAGTAAAAAAACTTTGAAAACAAAACCCACTTTTTTCTCCAAACTTTCAAAATGTATAAAATACAAACCGCTCTTGGTGGTATGGCCAATTCTTCCATTCGTTTCTTATGCAAAGGCAAACTTGTTTTTTGGAAAAATTCAACAAATATAAATCTATTTTCTACCTCTACTCAGCAATGGGACATTCTAAAGCTGTATGTTAAAAATTTTAATATTATAGCCTACTACCAATTTAAATACTGCTATTCAGCTACAGAAATAACGCTTTTTTTTTTTTTTTTCTCAAGGGAGGGACGATTTTTTTTTTTAAATTTATTACTTACCCTTAACTACGTACCGTGCTTTACATCTGTTAAATACAAAAATTTCAGTCTTCAATTCTGAAACACTTACGGAGTTTAACCTGAATCCTCCCTTCTCTTAATATCATCAAAGTCATTCTAAAATTACGTTTTATTTATTTATTTTTTTTTTTTTTTGCTTCTAAACTTCAATATCGAAAAATTGTGGAAAGAGAATTCGCCGGGTTGTGCCCCCCTACTTCTGTCCTCTTGACATCATCAGGGATCTGTTGACTTGAATCCTCCGTTATCCCCCAATGTCTTCGAAATCATCTAAAATTACGTTTTTTTTTTTAATTTATTTATTTATTTATTTAATTTTATTTTTAATTTATTTATTTATTTATTTTATTTTATTTTATTTTATTTTATTTTTTTTTTTTGAACTATGCCGAAAAATTGTAGGAAAAGAATTTTTGGGTTTGTGAATTTTTGGGTTGTTCCAACTTCTTTTTCCTGGCATCACCAAAGATCGTCTAAAAAATTGCTTTTTTTTTTTTTGGAATTACAATTTCAAAAAATGTTTCAGGTAAGAGTTCCAAACAACATTTCTGTCCCAAATGTCATCAAAAACGGACTGAAAATGTGCCAATCCTCTCCCCCCCCCCCGGCTTTTTTTTGTATTAAATTCCAAAACATATCCGGAGAGATTATCTCTCACCCCAACGAAAACATAAAAGAAAATTGCGTAAAATTTCATATTTTAAGATTAAATATCGTAAAAGTGCCGACGTAGTGCCGACTGTGCTCTTCTAAGCAGCATGCGAAGTGTCTGGTGGTGGAGAGTGGTTTAGTTTTTTGCTGCGCATCACATTTTTTCTGGTAAAAATAGTGATTTTAAAACCATTTTGGGGCAATTAGAAGCTTAAACCTGTCGTAAGAAAGTTATGTAACATATCAATGGAAAGCTCTATTTTTTTCATTTACAGTGCTTTTTGAGCTTTTATTCCACTTTTATTAGAAAAGAAGTTACAGTCAGAGTTGTAAAGACTCTTCTTTTTTTCGTAATTTTTAAGTATTTTAACAGAATTGTATTTCGTACAATTTTTGAAGTAGAAATCTAAAAAATTGGCAGGATTTCTCATCTTGCCATATGTGTCCTTCACACCAAATTTTGCTAAAATTGGAAATGGTTGGTCAAAAACTTTTTTTTTTCATGAGTTATTTGACGTAGAATTGCATTAAAATGACTGAAAAATCATTATTTTTCAGAGTACAAGTGCGATGCGCAGATTGATTTTTATATTTTTTTAGATTTTTCAAATTTAATTAATCAATTTGCTGCTCAAAAAGTTAGAAAAATTATTCTTCACTATATTGTTTTTTTTTCTTTTAATTTTATTTATTTATCTCTAGATTTTTCTTTTTTTCCAAATAAATGTTTGTTTTTGGTAAATTTTGTTGTGTCTGTGTTTTTCCTTTCTTTCTTTATTTTTAATTTACGTTATGTAGCAATTTTCTAGTAAAATGTCAAAATAATTGCCGGTTTTTATGTACTGGGATTGGTGATGTTGCGGTGTATAATAATTTATATGTATTATGCTTTAGGAGATAGGAAATAAATAAATAAATAAATGATTATTTATCGAATATTCAAACAAATTTCGCACAGGGCCACTAAAACTCTAAGCACGCCCCTGACTATTCAATATAAGCTGAAAAAACAGATGACAAACATTCATGGGAAATTTTGACTGAATTCAAACTTCTTAAAAATCACTTCAACAAGTATACAAATATGTTTATACACTAAGGAGGGCTGGACAAAGCGAGGCGAAATTTTGTCTCGCCGCAAACTGATGTGCGGCAAACCTCGCCGCAAAACTGTAGTCATAAGTTAGTTAGTCATCATGTATATTAGTAAATGTAATATAGATTTGAGAAGAAGATTTCGGTGACCAGAGAACTCATCCTAAAAAAAGTTATTTATCCCAAGCAAATCTAAATGAAATTCAAGATTTTTATGAAAGGAATAATTCAAACAGATTAGCTTGAGGGAGGAAAAAAAGTAGTTATAATGCTGAAAAATAAGATTTTATTCTCGGTGCGCGCGCGTGTGTGTGTGTGTGTGTGTGTGTTTTTTTTTTTTTTTTTCTTTCTTTCTTTTAGAAATAGTTTGAATTTTTTTAGGAAGAGCACAGGTCCCCTACCCTCTCTCTTTAATCCGCTACGGTTGAATTTGAATTGAATTTTCATTACAGATGACTAAGCGCATTTTGCCCGAAGCGCCGAATACCGCTGGATCGGTCCAAGTTTCGGCTGCTGGACAAATTGAAGTTTTAGCATTGAATGCATAAAATATAATACTGCCCTTTTTTGTTTTAACATTCTTAGTGTTACATAACAGGTTTATCTTACTGTCTCATTTTTTTATTAATTTCACTAATTAAATTATTTATTTTTGTTTAGTACTGGTAGTACTAGAAAAGAAGGAATTTCTAATTTCTTTATTGCAAGTAAGCAGGGTTCGCCGATATATATCATAATATATATCCGATATTTATTCTGAAAATATCACGATATTTTGATATTTTCGATATTTATTTTTTGAAATGCGATAATTTCAATAGAAAAATTGAATGATGTAAACCTAACAGTTAGTTGTGTTGAGTATAATATAGATATGCTGAAACTCACGATGCACTGTAGCAAATGCATTAGATAAAATGCCAAGTAATGACACTAAGATTGCTGAATGTGTCGAAATTTGGTATGATCTAAAGCAAAATTTTAAACACTATGCAGCAGATGTTAAGAAATGTTTATTGACACGAGAAGATATGGCTTTGACACCTGCACATTTTGCTGTAAATATTTTGGATCACCGATTTCGTGGTAGAAACTTAACTGAGGCACAAAAGCAAAGTGCTTTTAATTTTATTCGTTCTACAGATAAAGAACTGTTACCATTGGTAATGAGTTTTTTGGCACAAAAAGCACCTTTTCCAAGTTTTATGTTTGAAGAAGATTTCATGAAAGTCGAACCTTTAGTGTGATGGGAAAACATTTCATTAGAATCAAAAATGAAAGAAAAAGTTGACAATTTGGTTCAACAGCTGCTAACTGCATCACCAACTACAGCTGGATTAGAGAGAATATTCTCTAGTTTTGGTTTCATACAGTCAAAACTGAGAAATAGATTAGGGACTGAAAAAGCAGATAAGCTTACATTTATTTTTAAATATTACAATACACAAAAATGCAACACATAATTTTTGTTTCAGTAACAAAATTTACTATGTAAAACCAAACAAAAGATTTAAATTTTATATTTGTTTTTTATTTTGTTCAGTTACAGTTTTGTTTTATGTCTTTGCAATGTGGTAAAACAATAAATAAGTTGTTTAGTTGTAATGTTTTAAAAATAAAGTCAATATTATAGTTTGAAGTATTAATTAATAAAAAAAAGTTATGGTATAAATGAAAAAATACGTATAAATATTTAATATTGTAATAGTCAATTACACTAATATAATGTACGGTTATCAATAAGTTTTCATGTTTTGGTTTTGCTATTACATGATAGTTGATATTTATGTATATGATACTGTAATTATTTTTATATGAACATAACAGTCAATATCCAGTGTAGTAGCCAACATCATTATTAGGTTATATAATTTTTAAAACATTAAACTATTACATTTCAGCAAAAATGGCTGCATAACATTTCATTGTATGTAAATTTTAATGTATATTTATGTAGAGAAATATTGAAAGAAACATTAATTTTTAGTCTGTACTGTAATAATACTTATTTAAGAAAATAAATAACATTGATTTGAGGATGTAGTTACTATTTAAAGAATTAAGCTTGCGCGAATTGAAAATATCGGATATATATCAAATTATCGGATATTTTCGATATTTTCGAAAATATCACGATATTTACGAACCCTGCAAATAAGTAATGTGAAGCATTATTTAACAAGTAATGCCTCGCTAAAAATTGAATATGGTTTTCGCCGCAAAACGCTGAAAACAATCGACGCTGACAAAGTTCCAGGTTATTGGATAGCCCTTTTGACGAATCCAATCTCCACCGTGAATGAATAGACTTACATTGGTTTCGTTTTCAAGGCGCGCATATTTTGCGCTTGAGTTTTTAAAAAAATCATTTAAAATCAATCGTTGTGTTTTAAAATTAGGCAATGGTGAATTTTTGTGTTTTGTAGTGTCTTAACAATGTCTAGTAGTCAAAGTAGAAATTTTTAATAGGTTGAAACTTCCCTGTTCAAAAGCTAGTAAATTATATTTTACCGTTATCGGAATGAAGCTATTTTTTATATAAAAAAAAGAAGATACTTCAGATGAATTTATAAACTGAAACAAATAGTAAATTAAACAGCGGAAGAAATCTAATCAAAAATGTAAATAAATTTTACAATAAAAAATAAAATACACTCATTCAAATTAGCTTCGATTAAAATCACTTCTAATTTTCTAATTGGTTGAAGTATTTATAGGATACAAAATAATTGAAAACTCAAGCACAAATGCAGTTTTCAACAAACTATTCTAATCTTCAAAGTCAATTTTACACGTCAATTGATCGTAGATAAGAAATATTACAAAAAGTATAATTACAAAAAAAAAAAAAACCACTTGTTTTATCCATTAAAAGCTGCATTTCAATGCATCAGTTTGTAGCTTATTTCTGCATTTATTCTTATACTGGAAGATCTAAAAAGCTAGGCTTACTGAAATTTTAAATATTAATAATATGTAGACATTTGAAAAAACGTAAAAAAAAAATAAATTTAAGAGGCTAAAACGAGTTGCATTTTCCACAATCATTGAAATAGTTTTAGGATGCAAAAAGATAGAGAAATTTAAAGAACGACTCGCAATTATCAAAGCACGTGTGCTTTGATTCTAAAATATGGATTTTACTTATATGAGGTACAAATTAATAAAATTACAATTAGATTTTTTTTTCTTTTCAAATTCTCCTAAACGCAGAAAAAAATAAATTTAACAAAATTAGAAACATATACATTTGCAAAATAAGTACTTTCCCAATAAACCCATGTTTAATTCGTTAGAATTTCCAGTTCAATGCATTAGTAAGGGAATGTGGCAGTATTCCACTAAAAAAGACTGAACTGCGATGATGACAAAAATGTCATAATTTTATGACATTGCTGCCAAAAATCGGTATTAACCTGTTTTCAGATTGGAAACCTTTTTACTGGGCTAAAAATAAAAATTCCTACTTTCTATTTCCGGCCGCAGACCAATAGAAAATTAGCGATCTTTACTTCTTTTTAGAGCGAAAAGTAGTAAACTTTGTCATGGTATGAGCAACTTCGGCCAATTCTTAAATAAGAAACATTAGATTTTGTATTTCCTCAGGCAAGTGGGAGCAGAATCGGCCAATTTTACCGTTTTTGGAGCAGAATGTAGCAGGATTGCTTAGCCGAAGCTTCGGTGCATCTAACATTTTAATTAAACCTTTTGTTTTGGGATGTTTTTTTCCCTACTGAAAAATCACATTTTGTTATGAAATTGAACGAAATCACTTATAATTGTTTAAAATATTCATTTAAAAAGTATTTGAAATAAATGATAATTAATTAACAATAATAGTTTTGAAAAGTTATGATTGCAAGTAGGGCCTGTTTACTGAAAGAGCTTGGAAAGCATGAGCTTCTTCGTCTGAATTTATGCATTTATCAGGGATCAAAGTGCGCAATTAACAAACTATAGGGCACTTTTTGAAAAAATATAGGACATAAAAAAAAGAGAAATAATTATTCAATTTTGCATACACACCATAAAAAAATTATCTTTAAGGGCGCATTGATGAAAATATATGTGTATATACTAGGATCTGGAAAAATATTTCCCATTAAAAAAATTGTTATTCAATAAAATTAAACACAAAATATGTCTAAGGTTATGTCCGTGAAAATTACAACTAATTGTTCAAAAATTCAAATATTTAAAAAATGCAAAAAGATTGAAATCTTAAACACAAGATGCAATTTTTTCGCAAAGTCCAAATAAATTCAATATTTCCATGATTCTAAAAATAAATTCTTTCTACTCTTTACTGAAATTAAACATGAAATAAGTTCATCTCACGTAGCATGTGTAAAAATAACTTTCAATCGTCAAAAACAGCAAAATATTTGCAAGATGCAAAAGAAATGAAATCTAAAATACGGGAGTCATTCTTTTTTTGACGATGCAGGTTGAGCGCATGTCCCAAAAATTTCACTAATAAAATCTTTTTGAAGAAAAATTAGCGCAATTTAATTATTTAAAAAAAAATCAAGCATCAAGAAACTTTTTCAAGTACCTGAAAATTAACTTTTTTTTCCCCTCAAGGACCTTTTTCAAGAGTAGAAACAATGAATATAGGATTTATAGGAAATATATAGGATGGTTTTTGACCTTTTTTGAAATACATAGGATTTATAGGAAATATAGGACGACTTTGGTCCCTGATTTATCGACGAAAAGGAAGAAAAATCTTAAATCTGATTTCTACTGGGCAGTATCAGTGAGTCTGCTTTCAATGCTTAGGAAATTCAAAAAAAAAACATCCGCGAACAGAAAGTGGGGGACACCAAAATGGGACTGAGCTTTTCCTAACTTCAGTGATTTATCGGACCCTAATTGCAATTACACTGCAGAATATGCCGCAATTGTATTCTAAGATGACTGAGTGAAACGACTTACCTAGTATCTCTTTCTCCTTTGGTATTCCTCTTCTTGATAAAATTTCTTCCGCCATGAACACAGGCATACTTTATGGAATAATAAATTAAATTTAAATTAGCGACTGAAGCGCTTTTACTGCGCGAGGATGCTGTTTCCAGTTTTCTTGCATCCCTTTTATAAAGGTGAATCTTATTGTCATTCGCGAAATTACGTACTGCCGAATCTAAATCGCTAAACGACTGAAATGGTTTTTCTAACTTTGCTAGAGGCATTTCTAAAATTTAAAATTCAAGAAGAATAAAATACGCGTTGTCTCTCTACAGAAGAAGAGTAGATTGTACATTTTATCTCGGTAGAGAACCTGCATCTCGGGGCAGGTCCATGGGTCTGCCGTCGTGGCCACAGAAATTGATTGGTTGGACCAACCTTTCAAAGGGTTGACGCAGGTTCTCCTAAATACTCTGATTTGCCAAAAGAGATGAGATACGCTCCGCCCTTCGTGCTACTTGCTGCCTTTGTCCTGTGTCCGTCACTCACAGGGCCAACGAGAGCATTGTTATTAAGTTTTGTGGGAAACGCAGATAAAGTATTCAGCTGCCTAAAAATATTCTGGACATGCAGATCCAATTAATAACCATTTTTAAAAAAATTCCCGATAAATATGAGTATTTTTTTTTTCTTTTTTTAAATTGCAAGTTGAAAATCTAGTTTGTTCAACAAAAAAGTAACAAAAAAACAAACTATTGAAAGGGACAAAATTTTTAATCCACTCCTTAGTTTTTAAAAATACATTTCACAAATTTTATTGGTAAAAAAAAATCATAATTTAAAATTGACAGCGCCTGTGCTTCAATGTACCCCATTTGCTTGCTAAACTCTTTTATGGCGTCTGTGATATCTTTCTCACATGCCAGCAGTATTAGAGAGTCTAAACGCTAGTCTCCCATTGTACTCCTCAAAACATTTGTGATGAATTTCAGTTTACTGAAGGTTCTTTCATTGGTAGCAACTGTTACCGGAGAAGTAAATCCAAGCCGACGCGCGCGGTAAGCTATTAAAGCAATGTCTTGCTGCTTCCGTTTCTTTTTAGCGCCTCCTGAATCCGATTTTGAGCCTATTATACCAATACTTTTATGACTCGCCATTTTTCGCTGTCGACGCGACTTGTATGTAGGAGTTTAAAACACCAAATTAATAAAATAGAACCAAATGTTAACCATAATTAGAACCGAATGTCCTCTCGCTGGTACACAGATTTTAGCAAATCTCCTCTTTTTATCCCTTAGGCAAGATCATTCTCAAAGCCCCTCATTCTCATGTTTTTCACCCACCAGAAAGAGACGAGGACAAGGGTTGACAGTGTAAGACTGTACTTGGGGCTTGATGAGGTCGTTTGATGTACTTCAATTTTCCGCGGGCAAGGAAGAAATTCCCGCTTATTTTCGACACAAAACGGTGCCCTTTTTCTGCAAAAAAGCCTATACAATTACATTTTAGTCCTGCGCATTTGTTTGTTGCAATGGATCAAAATATATTCAGTGATACGTGACAGGGGAGAATTTCTCAATAGGCATATAAGGCAGCTGTCTAGGATATCAAATTTTTCTTTAACCACACATTTAGTTAAACTATTATTCTTAAAAGTAAAAAATGAGAATTCTTCATTTCCATAGCTACAACATTTCATTGTTATTTAATAATGCTTACCTTCACACAGCTCATGAAAATGAAATGTTTTTCAAGCGTATCAATCTATTAGTGTAAAAAAGTTATTTTGAAAGCGAAAAGGAGGCTTCGATTGTAGAAGAGCAGGTGAATTGCGTGTGTAGTGAAGTCACAACAAGGTTGGAGTTTTTTAAAAATTATTATTAAGAGCAAGAATCTGAGAAACTGTCACGCTTAGTATTATGAGGTGATTCATGACCTCTCAGATTTTCTCCCAAAAGTTACAAAATGTTTATTATCTTATTGAAAGACCAAATCCAGAATGTTTTGTTCTAAAGTTGAGTTATTTAGTTTTTATGGATCCCCAAAGTTGAAGCCATCAAAAATTAAGCGGATTTTCAAGACATGGAAGTTGCTGTGAGCTAAAACTCTTATCAGGAACTGTTGAACTCCAATTTTCTTTTTGTATATGAAATATAGAAGGTTGGAACTTTACAAAATGAATGTTAAATTTGTGATAAGTTGTTGCCGTAAGGTCAGTGAAGGCCCTTAAAACAAGGCATTTTTGACTTTTTTTAGCGTTTTTGAGGTCCAAAAACAGCTTGTACATTTCAGTTGGCACGGCAAAAGTAGTGTCGTTTGAAAGACCAGTGTAAGCACTTTAAAATAATGTATAAATAACCGAGGAAAATTCAACGTGCTTTTAGTTGCGTAAGGACGAAATATGAAAGATGTCATATTTTACCGATATTCAAACGGTCATAACTTCCTCTGCCAACAACATATTGAAATACTTTTTCTGCCAATGTCATACTCTATTCTTTGTCTTAACAGAACAGTTGAGTCCTTTGAGGCGAAATGCTTAAAAGTTATTTCAAAAAATGCACAGGAAAAAAAAAATTTGTCAAAAAAATTTTTACGTTTCGTCTCAAAGGACTCAACTGTTCTGTTAAGATAAAGAATAGAGTATGACATTGGCAAAAAAAATATTTCATGTTGTTGGCAGAGGAAGTTATGACAGTTTGAATATCGGTAAAATATGGCATTTTTCATCTTTCGGCCTTACGCAACTAAAAGCACGTTGAACTTTCCTCGGTTATTTATACATTATTTTAAAGTGCTTACACTGGTCTTTCAAACGACGCTACTTTTGCCGTGGCAACTGAAACATACAAGCTGTTTTTGGACCTCAAAAACGCTAAAAAACGTCAAAGATGCCTTGTTTTGAGGGCCTTCACTGACCTTACGGCAACAACTTAACACAAATTTAACATTCATTTTGTAAAGTTTCAACCTTCTATATTCCATATACAAAAAGAAAATTGTAGTTCAACAGTTCCTAGTAAGAGTTTTGGCTCACAGCAACTTCCATGTGTTTAAAATCCGCTTAATTTTTGATGCCGCACCTTCAACTTTGGGGATCCATAAAAACTAAAAAACTCAACTTTAGAACAAAACATTCTGGATTTGGTCTTTCAATAAGATAATAAACATTTGGTAATTTTTTGGAAAAAATCTGAGACGTCGTGAATCAGAGGCGTGACACTCTCTCAGATTCTTTTTTCTTTTCTTTCAAAAATACGCCATCCCTTTGTACATATTCAACAATGTTAAATTTAACAAATTACGGGATGACGTATGTGAAAAGTACAAAACAACCCACATGGGTAAACATTCAATTTGGTATATACATCAGAAAAATAATTTTGGTTAATAATAAATTAAAATAAAAAAATATAAGTGAAATATTTACATAATGGTAACGGAAAAAAAAAATAAATAAATAAAACAAATGAAAAAAGTTTTTAAAGGAATAAATAATAAAATATATAAATAACAAAAACTAAATGAAAAAGAAAAAAATACATATATAAATAATAAAACATTATAATTAAAGAAAAAAAAAGAAATGTAGATAATTTAATAAATAAATAGCAGAAAGAACAAGAAAAAGGTGCAGTTAATAGTATTGACGTTAAGAAAAAAAAATAAATAAAAATAAAGATTATCCGAAAAGAAAATGCTCGTGGTCTATTAGAAAAGAAATAAGAGCAGTAGTTTTCTTTTTTGCTGCAGGAAACGAATAATAGTTTTTTAAGTATTGAGTCCAATTGCCTGTAGAACGAAGATGGAATAAGAAGTATGAATACAATGCTGTATGTAATGTTGAGGATTTCTAGGTGCTTTGCATCTGCAGAGATCAGTATTTCTTAGGTGGAATCTTTTTAGGTATGAAGGAAATGGACCATGGCCAGTAAAGAAAAATACTTCATGTCTGTCTAAATTCAAAGGAGTAAATTTAACTTTGGAACGAATTTTATAGATTTCTCTTCCTGTAAGTTCTTGATCCCAACGTTCTTGCCAATCAGTCAGTAAGTCTTGTAATAATTTATGCTTTGTAAAACTTCTTGGAAATGGTAAAGAATATTGTTTTGTTGGTACTAATAATCCATTTGCTGTTTGATTTGCTAGAAAATCAGCTCTATTGTTTCCATCAGAGTTTGAATGACCTTTAATCCAAGAAATTTTTATAGAATGGTGATTAATAAGTTGCTGTTGGATTTCAGCTATTAATGAGCTAGTTGGGTTTAGATTACTTATTGATTTGATGACTGATTGGCTATCACTGTACATAATTGATGGTAAATTATTATGAGTTACTGCATGATTTATTGCTTCTCTTAAAGCAAACGCTTCAGCTTGAAAAATTGAGTTGGAGACATTTAGAAGATCGGTGGTTTCGTTAGTAGGAGTTGTGCTATTTAAAATAAGGAAAGCAGCCTCAGTAGCTTGTTTTGTTTTCGAACCATCTGTGAAGTAACGGGATTTAGAAACATTATTGTTTGAATTGTTCAAATTTGATGAGTTTATTTTTAATGAAGAGGCTAAGGAAACACTTGGATGAAATAAAATTGTTTTGACTTTCTTTTCAAACGTAGACGATCGAAGAATTCCAAAATTGGTTACAACGTCCTTGTTATGTCTAAGTAATGTTCCTATTTTTGCTTCGTAGGAAATTTGAATATCTAAAGGAGGTATACCAGTGATTATTTGTAAAGAACTATTTGCTGTTGTTGCGTAAGCTCCTGTTAAATTTAATAATAAAGGACGTTGCAATTTCAAAAGATTTAAATTTAATCTTGTAGTTGGATTTCTTGCCCAAATCGGAGCTGCATAAGTAATTATTCTGAGAAAAACCGAGTTGTACAAGCGTGTTCTGAAACTAATATTGTAACCCCAATATTTTCCTGCTAGGCGTCTTAAATGTTGTAAATAATTGGTTGATTTGACTTTCAAATGCTGTATATGTGGTAAGAATGAAAGGTTTTCATCCAAAATGATTCCAAGATATTTTAAAGTTCTAACTCTTTTAATTTTTTCAGTTCCAAATTTAATATTTTGATTCTTAGTTTTTCTTCTAAAAAGTAATAGACTAGATTTATCAGTTGAGACTTTCAAGTTATAATAATCTGCCCAATTTTTGAACTGTATAAGAGCTGAATTTGCCTCTTCTGCCATGTTCTTTATTGTCCCTTTAACTACGCCAATCACAAAGTCATCAGCGAATGCTTGAATGAAAACTCCTCTTGGCATTGATGTATGGAGAATATCTTCTGCTATTAATGACCACAAAAACGGGCCGCTGCAAGATCCTTGTGGAACACCTATTAATTGATTATGAGTTACAACTTCATTATTAGAATCCATAACTAATTTTCTGTTTTCAAGCAGACTATGAAGAAATTTTTTTAAAATTCTGGGACAATGCAATTGAGAAATTTTGTTATGAAGTTGAGGATGCGGAATGCTATCAAAAGCTCTTTGAATGTCCAACGAAATGATTAATTTATGACCAGTAATATTATAATCAAGGAGATTTTCCCAAATATTTTGCAAAGCATCTTCTGTTGAATATCCTTTTTTGAAACTTAATTGATTTTTTGGAGAAAAATGTTGGTAATGAAATTGAACTCTTTTTACAATTATTTTTTCTAAAAGTTTTCCTAAGGTTGGTAACAGTGTTATAGGTCGATATGAAAAAATATCTTTGATATCTTTCCCTTTTTTGAGAAATAAAATCAATTTACCTATTTTAAAAACATCTGGAAAATAAGAAAGCTCGAGGCATTTGTTGTAGAAGCAATGGAATAGTTGTGGAAGTGTTTTAAAGATCAGTTTAACTATTGCGTAATCTATTGAATCAATTCCTGGGGCTTTTTTACAGTTACATGAATTCGAAGTATTTTTAATTTCTTCAACTGAAATTTCTGGTTCAGCATTTGAAAAATCGTTAAAAGACGAAGTCGAAGTTGTAGTGAACTGTCTATTAGAAAATGGATTTCTTTGTGGGATTGGATAAAGTTCATTTAAAATGAATTCCAAATTTTCTTTTAGAGTAGCTCCATCATTAAAAATTGGCAAAGTTGTTGGACTCCTAATTTTTTCAAAACAAAATTTATAAGCTTTACCAAATGGGTCAGATGCTTGTTTGCAAAAATTACGCCAGCTTTCTGTCTTGTGTTTTTTAATGTTCCTAAAATATTGGGCACTGGCTTTCTTATATTCAATTTTGACTCTAATATTTTCTTCAGGAGTTGATTGTCTTTTTAATTTTCTTTTCAATCTATTAAGATTTGTTTTTTCTTTTTGCAATTCGGTACTCCACCATTTTACTTCAATTTTTTTAGAAAAATCTTTAATTTTAAACGAATTATTGCAACAGTTCTGAATAGTAGTAATTAACTTACTTGAGAAATTATTAAGTTCGAATGACGTAAAAATATTATGGCAAGCATTTATGTATGGTGTTAACTCAGATTCTTGCTTTATTCAATTGTGGTCTCTTGAGTGATTGACGCGTATCTTCTCTTTTACTTATTATTAACTAGCAGTACCCGCACGGCGATGCCCGTGCAAAAAATGTAAAGGAAGTCAACTGAATAAATTTAAATTCACGATGCGCAAAATAAATCAAAAAAGCAAAAAATTAAGGAAGTAACAGGAGATTTAGTCAATTTTCAAGGCTTAACTCTATACGCAAATTTAAACCACTGAAGAAAGAGTAGTTTGGAAAATGGACCTAGTGTTTCAGTATTGCGTACATAAGTTAAGAATGGAAAATTGACTAAATTTGATTAATTAATATCTCCTGTTCTAATTAACGGACAGAAACGTGCTAAAACTTTTCTTTTTCAGAAAAAAAAACCTTTCCAGCGATATATAATGTTTTGTGGTGGGGGAAGGTTTTCCCCCCTCAATTATGGCGGATACACTAAAAATGAGACTAATTAATTAATTTAAAAATAACTAATTCGAAATTTAAAATTTGGCCTTCGAGATGCATTTTACTGGGGTACGTTCGAATTTTTGTGCCAAGTTTCAGGTCTGTAGGTGCTGTGGGGGCTTCTGGCTAGCAGTTACAAATGTACAAAGCCCGTCATCTTTATACATATAGATGTACTTAAAAGTTGTTTTCTGTTAATATTGAATGGAAAAAAATCTAAATCGGTCTAAAATCTAAATGAAGGAAACCTGCTAAATTGAAAGCCGAAGAATAAAAAAGTCTTCAAAACTTTTTGAAATGTGATATATATTTTTAGCACGAGCAGTTTTTAAAAGCGGAAACTTTGAACATTTTGAAATGCAATTCAATAGCAATTTAAAAATAAAATGCCATACAAAAGTGAGGAATGGAAAGAAAGTTACGTGAATGAACGTATGATCTATAGAGGAAATTATTAAAATCACAGATTCATAAATAAAAAACTTAAAATAAAATAAAATAAAAATAACAGGATAAAGATGCGATTCAAGCCCGTCATTTAAAGAATCAGAAAGGGCTAATTGCCCCCTCCCCCCGACTTTGAAAATCAAAGTATTGTCGGCCCCGCTTAAACGAATACTGTCGGTTCCAAGAAATATTATTCCATTAAACGGGGTATTCGATTAAGCGGGGACAGTATTTATGCCGACTCTAGTTCTGCAGGATACCACACACATGCAAAGTGAAGCGACAAAGGTAATCCGACAACACAAGTGCTCATAGTAAAGCGTTAAAGTTTACCTTTAGAAATAATCCGACAAAAGTTAAGTAAGTCTCGCTTTCTATTCATGAAATAGACATGTTGTCTGCGGCAACCATTTATCCGTAACTTGAGTGAAAAAATCGTGGGAAAGGGTTAGATATTCCCATGTATCTTCCATGGTGGTCTGTTTTAAATAAGGGTAAAAGAATTTTATGATGACAGCCCTCATAAATAATAACGAACGAACAGAGTTGACTTGATACCAAGATAAGAGATAAGACCCGCACGTCAAACCCTCTTTTCAACTTTTATTTTACAAGTGACGGTCTCTGACGGAACCAAAAACCAAAGACACCGCCAATTCTCCAATACCACCTTGAGCCTTGACCGTCAACTCACGGAACGACTTCTAGGGAACGATTATCAACCCCCACTGAGTTCTCGAGGGACTCATGGCCATCAAAGTCAGCAATCAGCCAAAACTGAAAAGGGAATCATGCTGTTTTGAGGGTTTCTAATGGCTCAAAGCACAACATCGAATTGTTATATTTTTGGAGGAAAAAAAGTTTTGAAAAAGCACAGGAGATATAAAAAACATATAAACCAGTATGTATCTTATCAGTTTTGAAAAAAAGAAAAATATTATGTGTGTTTTTAACACTTCAAGTCATCGTCAAGTAATTTTTATAAGCAAATATAATAAAGAAATTAATAAAATTGACCAAATAAATTCAACGATCAGCTGTACAAATATTTTGTTATTATATATAATGCTGTAAACTTTTCTCGTCGAAAATGATTTTAAGCAATGTGAGTTACGTAATAAAGTACAATAGATGAAAAAAAGAAAAAAAAATCGGCATCCATATATTGGCATCGTAACTTTTAAAAAATGGTGAAAGAATTTTTTGGGGACCTCTAATCGAGAGTCATGGGCCTATTGAAAAATTATAGACTTGCTGTAAAAAAACTATGACATCGAATTTAAATTAGAAGTGAAACAAATTTGGGCTCCTAAACCAAATCATATTGGACTATATTTATTAATCTGGTAACGGCTGTAAAAGAAAAAAAAAAAAAAAAACAAACAAACGGTAGTTTAGTTGGTTGGTAAAAGCTATAGCCATCGTATTAGAGCTTTAGAATCCAGTCGAATTTTTGGGCCCTATAGCATAATATCGTAATTTAAAACAACGGTAAACGAAATTGGGGGCCCCATAGCCGGTCCACATAGGCCTATTGATATAAATTCCAGTCGAGCGTAGGTCATCAATATTTATGAAACAAATGCTCTAGGTTGAACTTTGTTAGCCTATTGGTATATATTAGTCCCCGGCTGCAAAAAAGCTCGTTCGTTTAGCTACAGGTTGCAGTTATATCTAAAACCAGTGCATTCGAATTTTAGATTCTATGAGAATTTCGAGGCCCCGTGGCGCATCACGGGTCGACGGGGCCCCACGCGGCCGCTTACTCCGCGTACCGTTAGACTCGCTTATGCCTAGGGCGGCAAATTTACCCTGAACCGTGTTTTTTTTTTTTTTTTTGGTTATTCTGAAAATAAAAACAAAAATATTAGTTTTCTTTAATTTTCGATAGCGACATCCTTTTCTTGTTATTTAATAATGTTAACTTTCCCACATGTTATAAAAATGAAATATTTTTGAAGCGTATCAATCTATAGTGTAAAACACTAATTGTGAAGACGAGAAGCGGGCCTCGGTTATAGAAAAATAGGCGTAATTGGGTCATACCAGCGAAAATGGTATAAATCACGTCTGAAACTCTTTACTTAAGATTATCAATTTAAATAATTTTACCCAACTAATCATATTTTTTTTATATTGAATTTCCATTTATTTGTGTATAATGAAGTGTAAATGGCTAGTACATGACTCATTTATGAAAGGATTTTAAATATTTTGATCACTTTGGTTAACAGAGTGGACATGTAACAGAGTGGACAAATAAGCCATTAAAAATATCTGTATAATCACAAAGAAAAGTTAGAATCATAGAAGAAGCATAAAGTGAAATAAACAGCCTAAAAATGTAAGTCTGTCTGCAATTTCAAGAAAAAATCTATTTTTTTCATCATGAAATCGACTATAACAGAGTGGACATACAACAGTTCAAATTGACTATCATAAGAAAAGAATGAGGCTCACCCTGGTTGTTGACTACATAATTCAATATAACAAGCTAATCACGGCATTTATACTACCTATATTTTTAAAAAAATATATCAGATTGAATGCAATTGTTTATTTTATTTCCAAAAGGCTTGTAACAGAGTGGACAATTTGAAACATAGAAAATCTAGGGACATGGATAAATAATAGTGTTTTTTAGGGAAATTTTTTTTCATTTGCGTAATAATCTGCAGAAATGGTGTCAGAAGCAGTGGTTGGAAAAACTACATTTGTTTTGTAGCGAACTACAACTACAACTACTTTGTTATAAATGTAGTTAACTACAACTACTTTTTTCAAAATGTAGCGACTACAAATTACTTTTGAATTGTAGTCGCTACTTCACTACTTTTTAAAAATTAAATGAATAAAAAGCATGCACCGTTTGAGAATTGGCCGAAAAAATTCGAAAAGTGGTTTACATTAACAAATTAACTCATTTGAATATGGAATAGAACTAGGAATTGTCTTTGAATTTATTTGTTATTTTTCCTTTTTGTCCTATTTTTTTGCTAAAATTTGTCCTTTTTAGATTTTTTTTACAATTTTTACGAATATTCGCCACAAGAAAGGATTCAAAAGTTGAAAGATTGAAAGAAATCAACCTTCTATTTTTTTTCAAATTTCTTGCCAGGAAATATTTAGGAACATGAAAATTATTTTAAGAAACATATAAAAATTATGATGCAAAATAAACCAATGACATCAAACAGATAGAATGTATTTCGTCAAAATGATGTATCTAAGATCAGCTCACATTTTTATGGTTCTTATTTCTCATTGTGTCCGCTGCTGTACTCGTGCAAGATTTGCACCAAAGTCAATTAAACTTTGTTTTTTCCCTTCGTTCTCTTTTTGAAAATTTTTTTTTTCATTTATTTATTTTGTTTTTTAATTTAAAAGTAGTTTCTAGAAATCGCTACAAACTACTATTTGAGATCGAGATTTATATCCTCCGTTGCAAAAGTATTGCGTGCGAGAATGTGTATGACTCAACCTCAGTTTCATTTTGTATGTAAGTGTATGCATTGAGCTGTATGAAGAGAGCTGTACTTCTGAGTTCTTTGTTTGTTTTGTTCGCATGTGATTGGTCTCTTCCATGTCATCATGTTATGAAACTAATCGTACGATCAGTTTTCGATGTCTGTCGTGGGTCAAGCTCTACTCCGGAAGTTCCAATTTTTAAAATATTTCAGTCATCATTGAAATTAATTAACAGAGAAAACATCCAAGTTGGAACAAATGACGAAGTTGTTGAGGTTTTCGTTCTTGATGGAAAATATGGTTTACTTATATTTTGTTATGAGCATTTGCAAAAGTTTCAACCAAAAAAAAAAAGGATTATTAGGAAAGCTTTGAATTAGTCGTTATATTTCTTGGAATCGTTTCTTCACAGGAGGTAAGATTTTTGGCCAGGAGCTGTACATCATGTCAAAAGTCATATACTGCATGAAGATATGAATGTTTAAAATCCAGTTCAAGCTCATAGCAAGAGAAAAGAAAGGTTTATGTGGTATTTGCATATTTGTTGCTGAAGGCTTGGAAAATTGCTGCGGTAGCACCTGATGCAACCCATAATGACCTTTAACTACTAAACACACTGTTAGATTATTCACACTTTATTCACATTAGTATTTCGACAGCTGTATCTCAAAAATTCGGGAAACATCTTTGGTTTGAACATTTAATAGTATTAGCTATATTCGACAATAATGTGCCTCTTTCTACGAAAAACCATTTGATGAAAGCTGTGAAAGATATGAAAATTCGAAATAATCTTCCAAAACGTGCTACTGTAAATTTGAAAACATTCATAGAAAAAAAGTTTGAGGATTTTGTGACAAAAAGATCAATTAAGTTTGAACAGATGGGAATTCCAGATGGGTTCCTTAAAATCGATCCACTTAATTGAAATGACAGACAGGGCCGTCGGCAAGGGGGGTGGTGGGGGGGGGGGGGTGCTACCCCCCCCCCCCCACTTTTCTGAAGAAAGGGGCCGCCGATTTTATTTTATTATTAAAATGAAATTTTGGAAAAATATTTCAGGATTTTAAATGAAATTTAAAAGAGAAGCGGAATAATTTAAACATTATTAAGAATATCAGTAAACCTGATTTTTTAAAAATGTCCTGTATTTTCCGCGGCCCCAATTATTACTTATGAAAAATAAATAATTGGGGCCGCGAAAAATAGTTAAGATTCCTTCACAGTAATATTCGTTGCGAAAAATACGAAATTTTCTCTTTCAGGTGGTTATGTAAACGGGAAACTATAGGTCGCCCTACCCAGTTTGGGAAAAAAAAAAGTACTGTATAAATATGTGCGAGAGCTTTAAAAGATACGCGGACCTCTGTATCCATGTCTGTAACTAAAATTAGTTAAATTAATAAAACATAAATCAAATTATATATACATAATTCAATAAGATCGATGCAATATTAAAAAAATATATATATATGCAGAGGGCCGCCAAATTTTATATTTTAAATAAATTTAAATTGAAGAAAATTACACAAAATACCATTATTGAAAGATAGTGCAATGTTTAAACTGAAGATAATTAAAAAGAAAATTTATCACTTTTCACTTTGTGTTGGGACCGAACGAATTTTTTTATGTAGTAAATTTGAAAAATAATAATAATAAAAGTTTATTCAGAGGCGTATTTGGACGTGAGATCGCCCTGGGCTTTTTAAACTGGCCGCCCCCCTTGAGGTGTTGAATTTCAGAGTTATAAAAAAAAACTTTTTTATTTACGTACTGGTGTACAAAAATTTATTGTAATGGATCATGGCTTCACAAAAATATTTTAGAAAAAATAAAATAAAATCAACAGATAAATAAACGATAAAATAATTTTTAAAAATGTGTAATAATACAGTCGAACTCGTATATAACGAGAACTCGGATTTAACGAGGGAAACGAGAATATTTTGTTTTATCAATGTTAAGTCTATGGAACAGAATTCGTTTTTAATGAGCAAGACCCAGTTTTAACGAACAATTTTTTCTGTCTCGCAGTCTTTTTTTCTCATCTTTCTAGTTTTATTCCTGTCTTATCTTCTTTCCCTTTTTCCCACTGCGGTTCAGTACTTTTATATGACAAATTCCACCAGCATTCCAGTGTTATTAAGAGCAAGAATCTGAGAAACAGACTGAACGCCTAGAGAACGCCTAGCATTATGAGGTGATTCATGACGTCTCAGATTTTTTCCGAAAATTTACCAAATGTTTATTATCTTATTGAAAGACCAAATCCAGAATGTTTTGTTCTAAAGTTGAGTTGTTTAGTTTTTGTGGATACCTAAAGGTGAAGGAGCGGCATCAAAAATTAAGCGGATTTTCAAGAAAGGAAGTTGTTGTGAGCCAAAACTCTTACCTGGAACTGTTGAACTCCAATTTTCTTTTCGTATATGGAATACAGAAGGTTCAAACTTTACAAAATGAATGTTAAATTTGAGGTAAGATGTTGCCGTAAAGCGTAAAGTCAGTGAAGGCCCTCGAAACAAGTCATTTTTGACGTTTTTCAGCATTTTTGAGGTCCAAAAACAGCTTGTACATTTTAGTTGCCACGGCAAAAGTAGTGTCGTTTGAAAGACCAGTGTAAGCACTTTAAAATAATGTACGAGGGTTGATTTTTTTTCAACCTCCGTTAGGCTATAAAAAATAAACGGATTCAAATAAAAAAAATATTTTATTATCAAAATTAAGGTACAATGCTCTACAATTCTCTACATAATCAACTTGACGATTGAAGCATTTGTTATATCTGTGAACAAGCTTCGTAATAGCCTCCTCGTGGAATGTTGCCGCCAATGATTGGAATTGAGTTGTGACGGTATCTTTGGGTTCCATGCCACTTTGGAAGCACGATGCCTCCCCAGACCCCAAGCAGGGGTGACGGTCATTGCCGTGCCCCCAAGCAGGGGGCATGGCTGTTTTTAGACCTCAAATGCTGAAAAACGTCAAAAATGAATTGTTTTGAGGGCCTTCACTGACCTTACGGCAACAACTTACCTGAAATTTAACATTCATTTTGTAAAGTTTGAACCTTCTGTATTCCATATACAAAAAGAAAATTGGAGTTCAGCAGTTCCTGGTAAGAGTTTTGACTCACAGCAACTACCATGTCTTGAAAACCCGCTTAATTTTTGATGCCGCACCTTCACCTTTAGGGATCCACAAAAACTAAACAACTCAACTTTAGAAAAAAGCATTCTGGATTTTGTCTTTCAATAAAATAATAAACATTTGGTAATTTTTTGGAAAATATCTGAGACGTCATGAATCACAGCCGTGACACTCTCTCAGATTCTTGCTCATAAATAAGGAACAGTATTTAATTCAATTAATTGATGTAATTCTCGCCGCCGATCCGCCCTACTGGCCCTGCTGTCTATGTATATTAAAAAAAAAAAAGTTTTCACTTTGCATGGAAAAAGTGCCGCCCCCCAATCGTGCCGCCCTGGGCTATAGCCCATTAAGCCCATACTTAAATACGCCACTGGGGGGGGGATTAAATGCGGTTGCCCTCTCTACGGCACATTGAAGAGGCTCTTTCAACCTCCTCAGACTATCAAAATGAAAATCGCATATATTAGTGAATATTGTGCACACGGCCACACGGTATAAGTTACTGTGATACTCCAGATTTTTTTTCTAAATCACATCGCAGTCAAACGACGCAAAACTGCTCATTAACCGTTTTTTTTTTTCGGTGGAAAATGGAAACAAACAAATGCGCTGCGAGCATCGATTTTAAACCATATTTTTGACAGCAGTTCAAGATGCTATTAGACAATTTGTTAACTATGACGAAAGACAATATGAATGCGAACTTAAAGGAGATGAAGCCTCTATTCCTCCTATAGAAAAAGTCCACCGCTCTCCAGAGTCCAAATGAGTTCCACCCAGTGGCGTATCCAGGGGGGGGGGGGGCCAAGGGACCAATGCACCCCGCACCCCCCAAGATTTTGTAAGACTATAAAAAATGGTGGCACCGAATTTTGAAAAAACATGTAACCTTCATGTAAATATGCTTCAGGTTTTTTCAATGAAAAATATTTTATAAACACTGAAATATTGTCATATTATTTTGTCTTTTCGACAATAAGAAGCAAAACTAATTGTTATTCTGTAATTATGGAAATGTAGGAGGAAAATGAGCGATGTACCCGCGCCTTATTGTTCTTGCATGATATTCATTTTTGTGAAAAAAAAAAACAAAAAAAAAAAACAATCTTTGAGCAACGTTCAATAGAAAAAATTGAATCGAAATACTACATTTTTAAAGTTTCACCATATTTCTTGATTTTTTTCCTTTCTCATCACAGTGTCGATGTTCGATGTGCACCCCCCAAAATCAATTCCTGGATACGCCACTGGTTCCACCAATATAGAGGCATTCATTATTTTTTTCCCCAATTCTAATTTATACATGGATCCTTTGGGACTTCAAGCTGAATTGGAAATTTTATCTGATAAGTGCAATGAAAATGGAGTAGAAACGTTATCAGAAGTAAATGATTGAAGCACAGAAGCTCAAGTCCGCCCTTCCATTGGCTTACTGCGCTTGTCGGCTTGGATTTACTTCTCCGGTAACAGTTGCTACCAATGAAAGAACCTTCAGTAAACTAAAATTCATCAAAAATGTTTTGAGGAGTACAATGGGAGACCAGCGTTTAGACTCTCTAGTACTGCTGGGCTGGCATGTGAGAAAGATATTACATACGCCATAAATTTAAAGAGTTTAGCAAGCAAATGGGCTACATTGAAGCACAGGCGCTGTCAATTTTAAATTATTATTTTTTTTTACCAATAAAATTTGTGAAATGTATTTTTAAAAACTAAGGAGTAGATTAAAAATTTTGTCTCTTTTCAACAGTTTTTTTTTTTTTTTGTTACTTTTTTGTTGAACAAACTAGATTTTTAACTTGAAATTTAAAAAAAGAAAAAAGGTAGAAGAAAAAAAGAAAAATACTCATATTTATCGGGAGTTTTTTTTTTAAACTGTAATTAATTGGATCTGCATGTCCAGAACATTTTTAGGCAGTTGAACTTTATCTGCGTTTCCCACAAAACTTAATGGCATGAATGCTCAAGAGACAATCACCGCAAAACACGGGAAGAAGAAAAAGGTACCTCATGAATCGTATAAAATATGCCCGGCACAGAGCAGATTGCCAAAGGGTAAGACTTTAACAAATAATTGCTTATTATTATTATTTATTGTTTATTAATATTTTTTGACATTCAACATTTATATGGTGTTTGTATAAATAGTTCTGCATATTAATTTAAAGTTTTAAGCATGTGCTCAAAAACTCAAAAGCTGTTTGTAGCCACTCAGGCTTGTTATTTTGAATTTTTCCAAGTGTGTGGGACGAGGGGGTATACTAAATGCTAATTTTATAGGAAAAAATCAAAAATCAAAAATTGTGCCCACCTTCCACCTTTGTAAAAAATATTAGATTTCAAAGCTCGGGGGAAGCTATCTCCCTCACCCCCCTATATGATGAGCCCAGGGCCGCCAAATTCTCAACACCCCCCCCCCCCCCAGATATTTCAGCTAGCGACGGCCCTGATGACATACTACATTTTCATCTACGCTCTAAAATTGTGAAATCTATGGCAGTCATAAGTGATTATGCTGAGCATAGTATAGCACAGATTCAAGAGTTTAATGGCTTAGTAACAAACGATAAGTCTCAATTCAAATTCTTAATGTAAGTGGTTGAGGAGCACTGAAGTAAATATCCAGATAGTCACAAACAAACACTTTTAAGCACCAAATCGTCTATTGCAGAGTAATAATGTTTCTACTTTTTATTGTATTTAAACCAATTATGTACACATTTTCTTAATTCATATCTATCTCAAGGGCGGATCCAGCTTCCGGCTAAGGAGGGGGTCATTTTCGGAAAGGGGGGGGGGTCAAAGTGCAATTTTTGGGCAAAAATGGAGGGTTTTGACAATTTTTTCGTAATATAAGTACCAAGAATGCAATTTTTTGCTATATTTTGTCGGTTAAGGGGGGGGGGGTCATGACCCCCCCTCTGGATCCGCGCCTGATCTATCTTTAAAGCAGCATAACGTAAAATGGTTTGAAAATTGCTTTGTTTTGTTTTGTTGCTATCATTGACTTATTAGCCTATATACGCTTAACTTCAAGCTCATTGAGCTACCTCTAAATTTTAATATATATTGTTAAAACTTTTTGCAGTTCATTTTCTCCCTAAAAAGAACCATATTTGGGGGTGAGACCGACAAAATATCGAAATTTTGAAAACATGCCTTTTAAGGACCACACTAGTGTACATCTGTGAGGTAATTGACATTTAAACCGCCAATAGACTGGTCCGTAAGGAGAAAGTGTGGGGGGGGGGGACACTCGTCCCCACGTTGTCACTTTAGGGGAGAAAGAACCTCTATTGTGAATAGCAATCAAAGAAGCTTCAGGCGAAAATCACTGCCTCTCCCTTGTTAAATTGAAAGAAGAAAGGCAGTTAGTTGGTTTAATGTGGCATTTTACGTTGTGGAATTCTTTCCTGTGATTTTACTCACACCTATTAATGCTTGTACATATCACATTAAAAAGATTTTTTTTTTCAACGAATATTTAATTTTATTTGGTAATATGTTTCCTCGCGCAGACATTTTTTCCTTAAAATCAACGAATGAATGCAACTTTGAGAATAATGAATTCATAAATTGATTGATGGTTTCCTTAAAAATGAACGCCATATAAAATTGCTCAGTTTTTTGTTGTACGCGTAAAGCTGATTCATTTCTTTCATGAAGTTTTACTAAATAATGGAATGATTTATGCATTATGATGAGTTTAGAAAAGGGGGAGAAAAGCAAAATAAGTAACCAACATAATCTCACTACGTTTTAATGAAGTAACTATTAAATTCTATCAAATAAATAAATTCGCAAATTAAAAAAAATGATAAGATAAAAGAGAAGATAAACATTGAAATTAAATAATCCTATGTTCATACAGACGAACAGACGTTAACTCATCACGCACATTACACGATCGTTTAAATTCAAAATATATTTTAGTTAGATTTTTCTCTATTGTTTTTACGTAAAAGTTACCAGAGAATGGTTTATATAATTGTAGAGTACAGAGTGAGTTCTTTGTAACATTGAAACACTTGTAATTTAATTTGCGTATTTGTAAAATATATAAAAAAAAAACTTTTTTCTACATACTGGAAGGGAAAAAATGTCAATATTTTGCATTCGACAACATTGTAACAACGTTCATCAAATTGTGAATAAATATTTTGACTTGGAAATATTCTCTGAATACTATAAATAATGTTTCGCTTCTGAACACGAACTGAGCAGTGCAGATGTTTGCTAACTAACATGTGGATTCATTTTCAAAAGCAGAAGCTTTCATTCTTGAATAAATCCTTAGGAAAAGAGAGAATTGGAACGTCCCGAGAAGAGAACCCCCTGCTCTTGAGGGGGGCTAATGAGGTGGTTGTAAATCTTCACACCCCTCAGAGGTTTCCCCCTCGACAAGAAGAGCATCCGATGGGAGGCGGGGCGACGGAAGAAATCCAGGGTTTTTTGGAAATATTTTCAATATTTGGCATCCCAATATTTTTATTCAGTCGTTTGCATAAGCGTAGCGTCGGGGGGGGGGGGGGGCACAGGGGGGGGGGGCGTGCCCCCCCCAACTTGATGGACACTTAAAGATTAGAGCCTAAAGTTTTGCAAAATCGAAACGAAAATCATAATCAGAGTATAATTTGCAGTTTTTTTTTTTTTTTTTTTTCATTTATTTTATTTAAGTACGCATGCTTAAAGGTCTAAAGGGCTTACCCGCATGTTTAAAGGGGGGGGGGGTGGCAAGAGGGAATATAGACCCACTGTTAAAATTTTCAATGTTTGGTTCTTTATTTTTTCCGAAACAGTGACGAAAATCTTGAGAAAAATTATTTCAGTTTTCGTTACCGATTACCCATTAACGCAGCCAGAATTACCGTCTCGAAGGAATTTTTGTAGTCAAAACAATCTTTAGGATTACCAATAATGTTAAATGCAAGGCCTCTAAAGGGTGTACCCACTCTCAGTGCACCATATTTTATCCTGACCGTCTCCCTCCATGATTGCTGTATTACTAAAATAATAATTCGGAGATGTGTCGAATCATAAATCATGCTATTTTGTACACGGCAATGAGAACCAAAGAGGTATGTAAAAAGAAAAATTCAAGTTTTCTGAGTCATGCTATTGATCAGCATTTAGCAGGACTACTAGTACCCTCTCCTGCCCCAAAAGAGATCAAAGGTTCTCCTATCATGTAGTTCTGACTTCTACCTACGATTACTTTACTATTCCAAATTTTTAATTTTGGTACTTACATCTCTTTGCTTCTGACTGCCTTATATGAACCTTTTTAGGCATAAATTTTATAATTATATGTCACTGCTTATTATATTAAAAAATAATTGGAAATACTTTTTTTTCACAATCCGGCTCATTGTAGGCGAGAAAAAGATAAAAGACGATCTCTTTATCTTGTGTAATGCAGTGAAAAGTAAATTTTTATAATAAAATATGAATTTTTAGCACAGAATTAATTTTTTATCTTCCCAAATCAAAATTTCAACTTTTAAGCGCTTTTTTCGAGCGTTTGTCTGTCATAAATACAGGCTCATAACTAAAAATCTCTCATACTGCATAATAAAGAAAAATACATCATTTATTCATGTTTTAAAACTATTTTACATTACGTACAGTAGCGTACATAGACTAAGGTGCGCTCCCCCGCAAGATTTGTTAAAGCGCCCCCACCCCCTACTAAAATTAAAAAAAAAAAAAACATTTTTCCCGTGTGACTTATAGTGATATTTTTTGGATGGTGCGCCCTCAAACCTCTTGCGCCCCCCTGCGCCGCGGGGGTTGCGGGGGTGCTATGTACGCCACTGATTACGTAGTTTGTGTAGTACTTAACTACAGTGTTAAGAACGTGTTTGTACTTATAAGCAATGACAAACTTAAGAATACTTATGCTTTTGTTTATGACCATCTTCAATACATTCTTTTTCTCTTCCTTTTTTTTTTTTTTTTTCAAAACTTTTGAATCCATTCAACTTTTGTCCTTGTAATACAACTTATTCCTGATTGAGCATAGATATTTGTTTTAACTCTTTTCTTTTTTCAATTTTGTTTCTTTTTTTCCCCTCCTTTTCCTTGTTCCCTTTTTTATTGATATAATTTTAATTTATTTCGTTGATTGTTATTTTTTGCTTCAGTAGTGCTCCCATATTTTTAATGAGTGCTTTTTACATGACTTTTTTTCCTTGCGTTCATACTTTTTTTTTTTTTTTTTGCAAAGAGTGATCTATTTCTTCCTATATTAGCTATCAAGTTGGGTCACTATAGGGTCAAAGGCAGTGTTAATAACTGCTGTTGCAAATTTTACTCCTGAAAATAACTTAGTTAACTATGCAACATTTCAGCAATTTCTCAGATTTAATATTTGTAATCCCGTCCCTCTTCTCTCTCGCTTTTATTACTTGTTGATTAATGTCACTGCCAGCGACTTGTGGAAGCAAAGCCATTTTTATTTTGATCGACTGCAAAATTTTAAAGAAGTTTTTGTTTGCCTCGTTTTTCCTCACATATTTTTGGTCTCAACTACTTCATAAAAGGCATCAAAATACAGAATTTTAAATGCCTATTTTTCAAAAAATTTCCCGGGGGGAACCCCCCGGGTCCCCCAAATTAGGGATAATTAACACTCTACACCCTACTTAGAAGAGGTCATTGCATCGCTCTTTTAATATCCATGCCACTACAAGGTCAGTCCATAGAAGGACAAGAAAATACAGCAAGAGCATTAAAGAACGAGAAAAAACAGGGGGGACTTAATCTGGGAAAAAGACACACAAAATGAGAACGTCCTGTTCTGCTGCCGAAAATGTAGTCGAGACTACTTGTAACAGCTCAGGGCTCCGTTAATTCCAGGCCCGTCATTTTAAATTTTTTCGTGGGGGGGGGGGGACAAAGGGTGCAAAAACAATGTAATTTCATCGGAAAACAACAAAAATCACGCCTGCTTATATGTAAATACATTGATTTCTCAACCCCCCTGACCCACCCCCCTAAATGACGGGCCTGGTTAAATCTAAATTGGACCCTGGTGGTAACTAGCAGCTGAGGGAGAAAAAAAAAAAAAAAAAAAAGGAAAAAAGAAGACTTCTGAAATTTTTGACCTGTGCCCCCCCCCCCCCAAAAAAAAAATTTTGGTCACGCTACGCCTATGGTCGTTTGTATTTGTTACTTTTTGTCGCTTATGAGGAAAATCATCAAATGAAACATGATTTCCATATTATCCTTTAAAATGATTTTATTTCTAAAATTATGCTAACATGCCAAAAAAAAAAAAAAAAAACCGCTGCCTAGTAATGCAGAAACATCTGATTCTGATGTATACGACAGTTACAAGCCTTGAATATTGAAATGAATTTATACTTTTATATAGCTATATGTAAATATTACTTTTGAATACGAAAACTAACCGTTACGGTGCGGCGAAGAAAGTGGTGACAGTCGCATTTGTACTTATGTTTTTGAGTTATGTATCTGATCGTGAAAAATTGATATGCGTACACATAAGGATGGCTATGATGAAAAAAATAACCCTCCCCAGAAGGAAATGCTGGCTGCGCTAGTGCCTTGCTATATTTAGAGAGTTGCAGTCTTAGTCTCTTATTACCCGAAATGGGGTTATTAGAAACAAGAATTTATTGAAATAAAAAAAAAAAACAAACAAAGTATTTAAGTTCAATAATTACCTAAAAAATCAAAAAGAGTCCGTTTAATTCAGTTGATATGAGGTATTTACTTAAGTTATTTAGAATATTGGCCTTCATTTCATTAATTTTTTTATTTTGTCTCTTATCATCCAGCCTCCTTTATTATATTTATTTCCTGTTTTCTTTATACCCATGGATTTCATATTACGTATTTAACTATGTAATAATTAGAATATAAAAATGGTCGGTACTTATACATTATAAGCCCATCACAGTTGCTAACATGACTTCAGAGTCAAAAAGACCGATATATATTTTACGTGTGCACTGAAGTGTTTATAACTAACTTTATTTGTGTGTGTGTGGTTGGGGGAGCTAGAAAGTATTCTCCCCGGGGGGCACCATCGTCTGCCAAGTCGCCCCTGATTTTCTCAAACTTGCGCTTTTAACTGCTACTTCGCTTATCATTTTTTCTGCAAAAAAAAAAAAAAGAATTTATTATTATTATTATTATTATTATTATTAATACTTTAAATCTCAGAAGGCAATGAATATTAATTGTAATGAAAAATTAAAAGTCATAGGGAAGAAAAAAAAATCATTTCCAAAAGTGATTCTAGGTCTCAAAGATTTTGCATTTGAATATAAAGCAATTGTAGTTCCTATTTGTAATTTTAAGTAAAATATTTGTAAAAATTTAGCTGTTGCTCGTGTTATTAGCGTATTTTGAAACACACTCAAACATCATAACTACATGCTCAAAAACTGCTGTCGACCAGTTTGCTGGAAATACACTTCAAGGGAGAAATTTGAGGCTACCTTTTTTGCGCGAATATTGCATCTAAAATTAAGTTTATATTAGTAGTGTAAAAGTTGAACTTGCCCATCTTTCAGACGAAAGAGATATTAGTTATGTTTTTAATTATTTTCATACACAAAAGGTTTTTTGAACATTTGTGACTTATGACTTTAAAATTGAGCTTGCGTGTAAAGGGTGGCAAAGTGATTCTTGCCCTCCCCGCCTCTCAATGTAGCGTCAATATTGGGTTCAAAGTTCCTACGCCATCGAACGGATCGGTACTGTTTTCAGGAGCGCCCCGAAGGGAGGTCCAGGGAGGTCACCGGGACCTCCCAAACATCTTCCTCATTCGGCAAATTCGGACAACGATTCGGCACATTCAGGGATAGTATTGAAATATTTTTTTGCAATATATATATAGCGTGCGTGCGGCTGCAATGTTTCTTTTTTGTAAAACAGTTGTTATCTTTGCAAATGAGAAGATCCGATTAATAAAATATATCTCATTCTTTTATTGACGTTATTAACCGTAAACCAAACCGTTTCTTTCCTTGGCACCTTTCGGTGAATTCCATAGTGTGCGTATAGCATGACCCCAGACAAAACGAATAATATATAGTGAAAATGCTGCAATGCATAAATGTTGCACTTTGAACGCAAAAAACTCTAATATTATGTGCGGCGACTTCAGTATTTTTCTTTTTTTACTTTACTAGCAGATTTTCTCATTTCTTATTGTATTGAAAAATATTATCTGCTTAGCTTCATTTATTTAGTTCCATTTTTTGACTTTCTTCACTACGAAAAGAATTCAATATTGTTTTTCGTTTTAATTATAGTACTGAAATACATCTATCTGTTTTGCTTAATTTATTGATTTTGCTTGCAATGAAGAGAATTCGTAAACGATATAAAGTTGAGTGTTTAATTTGTGGAAGTACTTTTAATGACGATTATAAACAAAACATAAGGAACTTTGTCACGGTTGAAGATAGAGACGAGTTCGGGCTCACTTTTGAAGGCCCGACCCCGCCCGAACCCGAGAATTTTTAATCCGAGCCCGCCCAAGCCTGAGTGATAGTGTCTTGTTTTGAGCCCGATCCCGAGTGTATCAAACATCAATATATATATTTTTAATTTCCACTTGGGATGCACTGCCATATGGTATATCGTAATAGCAATTGCAAATATATTATAAATGGGTGCTATCTTTTTGAATTATTATTATTATTATTATTTTATTTTTTTTCCGATGTGCGGAAGCTGAGAAACGATGTATGGGAGTGGGAGATTAGGTGATAGATGTCATTTCTCTGAAACTCTTCCTGAACAAAGCAATTCTGCCATTAAGAAAAACTGTTCTCACGCTCTTTAAGTACTCCAATATTCCGTGAACGTTGTATTTGTATAAAAACTGACTATCTTAATATGAGATCAAACCCGAGCCCGAAAGCTGCTTGAAGTACAAGGGCCCGAGTCCGTCTCGGGCTCAGGCTTACGGGCTCGGGCCGAACCCGGCTCGTCTCTAGTTGAAGACATGTCTCCGTGAAACTTGCTGGAGCTCCAAAAATCCATTTGATGCCGCAAGAAAGAAAGAAAAAACTGCTTCAAGCAGCGAATTTTCGCCATTAACGGTTAGTTTTAAATTGATCTTTTTTTCTTCCTTTTTTAATTTGTTTCAATGCATTTTTTTACTCAATGATTTAAATCAATGACCATAGGACTTGACCACACTTGAGAGCCAGTCGCAATACATTTTGGGAGCCCCTTGTTTAACGTGAACATATTTTGATATCCAGTTTAAATTCCTTTCCGGGCTTTAATTTCACAGTTATGACACGTGTGACTTGGTAAATCCGCCACCGACCTCAATAATTAGAAACTAATTAATATCTTCGTTAAAGGTCGTCATGCCTTTGGAAAAACATGTGTAAAAATGTTAGCCATAAATTAATTTGAATCTTTGTTAAAATTATTTTCAGGCATTATGCTTTTTTCTTAGAATTTAATTTACTTTAATCAGTTATTTCCAAGGTTAAAGCCAGACGCACATGCCCTACAAGCGGAGTTAGAAATCCTTTGCGATTTAAGCAAAGAAAGTGTCTGCTTAAATGATGTCTTCAGAACATCGGTAAAATATTCAAGTTCGCTAGGTTTAGCAAATAAACTATGCCGTCTGGCAATAACAGTTCCGGTGACAACTGCCAAAGACGAACGGTCTTTCAACAAATTGAAACTTAAAAAAAAATGTCCTTCGATTAACTATGGAAAACGACAGATTAAACAGTTTAATGCTTATTTCCTTTAAAAAGACATAGCCAAAAAACTGGACACTAAGGAAATAATAAAAACGTGGTCATTACTAAAAGTTAGGCGTGTAAAAGTCAAACTTTAGCTCATGAATAATATTTCTAGCAAAAATTCCGGAACTAGGTTTTTATAAGTGCTTAACTCTTTTTTGTATTTTTTGCCAACATTTTCAGATTGTAAAGTCATAATTCATGAACAGCTATGACTATATGTGTGTATATATTTTGTATATATAAACTTAATTCTGTTGTTTCACAAACCTGTCAAATGACCAGCATGCTTTAGTTTGTAAACACGCATCATATATGCAATATTTTATAATCTGTCTTGCAGTCAATGTGTTTTAATCTGTATATATATACATAAGAAATCCAATCAATTGCTTTGACGATTCAGCATACAACCCCGTTGTTATTTATCAAAGTTCTTGTTTTTTTCTTTCTTTTTTTAAGTGATACCCATCGTCTTTTCTCACAAAGTAATGGTATAAGGTTTGTGTACATACTCATATTTTTTCATTCGGCACATTTTGAGGTTCCATTCGGCAAATTGAGAATTTTCCCCCTCCCAAAAATTTAAGCTCCGGGCGCTCCTGACTGTTTTCCGCTCAAAAACCATCCTATGATCCTACCCGGGTGCCCAAGTATCTATTCTCTGTTTTATTTATACGGATTCATCAGAAAAGAAAGAGCGCTTGTTTTTCCAACGCAAAATCTAAGTAAAAATATAGGGGGGGATGGGGCTTCCCATGCACTCTTGAATTCGAGGCTTGTGCACCCCCCCTCTAAAAAACTTTTGTCACGTTACGCCTATGTCCAGGGCTAGACCAGTTTTACACGTTGCTTTAAAATCTCTTATGGTTTCTTTTCTCATCAGCCGATCACAAATAATTGTATTCTTCAAGTTATCTTCAATGGGGGGGGGGGGGGGGGGGGACTATGAGCATCATTTTTGCAAGATAATTGCGGAAATTTCATTCATCGATATTTTCTTTAAAAACAACCTGGGAAGGTATGTCCGAAAAAAAAAGTTTTTCTTCCAAAAATTTAAATATTTGATGTGAAATGAACAAGCATTAGGAGCGAATAATGTATAGCATATCACAGGAATGCACAAACGTTGTAAGCTACCTGACTTTTTCCTCTCAGTTTGGTTCAAACAGAGAGACCAAACGAGCTCGGAAAAGTTGCGACTTCTTTTTCGCCCTGAGCTACAATTTCTCTGATTGCTTTCTACGACAGGGGGTCCTTCCTCCCCAAAAGTGACAGCTCTCGCTGATCGTCACTTCGTCCACTCGATTGGTAGTTGGTTGAAGTGTCAATCTCTTGTTGACGCGCACTCCCCTCGTTTAAAGAAGGAAGTCATTGAAGCAGATCCTTAAGAGGATTGCGAGAATGAAGCGCCATCTATTGCGAGATGACAATAAAAATTACGCTGTTATACAGTTAAAATATTTCATAGCATATAATGCTTAAAAACGCTGCAATCCCATGCGATGGAGTGAATTTCTTTATTTTTAAATTCTGTATCATATTAATCATTATTAAATTGTGAATTTTAATATGAGGTAGAAAAGAAATAAAAATAATTTTTCTTTTAAATTTTCCATGTCTTGTTACTGAAAAAATTGAAACAACCAATTAAATTGGAAAGTAAGTACGATTAAGTATGAAATTTAGCAAGAATTACTGTTGACCACAATGGGACTAAAATAAATAGTATAGGCTGTAAAAATATGAATATTTTGACTGTAAGCTGTGCCATTAAAATTGTAATGGTATTCTCACTCTGCTCTGTTTAAAATATGGATTAAGATGTGGCTTATCTAAAGATTAGGCGAATGTAGGTACTCTTCCTGCTCAGTTTTTTAAAATTGAAATTTTAGACGATCTCCGATAATGTTAGAAAAGGAAGGTTCTGAAGTAGTAACCTCGGAAGTTTTTCTAGATTACAGCTGTACTAACAAAATTATAGTACATATTTGATAACGTCAGGGGAATGGAGTGTTCAGGGACTTTCCCACTCCTTAAAATTGCAGTTTTAAAAATAGTTTAAAACTTTTTAGTGCTGTTATGAGAGAGGAGATTCGAAGGCACTCGCCCAAATTTTTTTCGAAAATGTCCTAAAAAGTGATTGCAGGATATAGCTGGTAACGTTAGGGAACGGAATGAGGTTCAGAAAAATATCCTCAGGGTTTGAAAAAAGGTCCAAATTCAAAATATATTAGTTTTCGATAATATTAGAGTGACTGTTCTATTTAATTATTTTCTTTAGGGATCAGACTCTCGAAATTTGCTAAAATTTAATTGAAAAAGCACAAAATTAAGAATGATAGAAAAGAATGAATGTAAAGGGTTGATTTAAATATTATTCACGCAAATATGACAAATAACTATGATCACCAAAATTTTGGTTTAAAACTGATGAAAAAAAAGTTATGAGTTTCGGTTTCTCACATTTCCCGACTAATGCATAATTTTGCGGCCTAAATTCCTAAATTTCGATTGCCATCTGAAATATCTGTTAAAATATTTTAGGGGGGGGGGGATATTTATGTTCCAGCTAAACTCAACTCGGATGCAGCTGCACTGAAATTCCCGAAGGGGCGTGGAAAAATGACGATCGTGCAAGTCTTCTGTTGTGGAATATGAAACATAAGATAAGTGAAAAATAATGGCAAGCACAAAATTAGAGATATTCATGTGGTAGAATCACACAAAAAACCAAAGTGAGAGAATGTTACTGAGGCGAATGCAATCTGATTTCGAAATGCGTAAAAAATCGAGACTAACGGGTAAAGGTGTGAAAAACAACCAAAATGTTAACTTTATTCCAAACCGGTAAACATTGACAAGTTTAAGGATGTCTTAGAGAAGTCAGATTTTATGTTTCGTTTATTTTTGTCTTTGGAAAAAAAACTTAAGAAATGAGATCGTTTTTTTTTTTTTTTTTCCGTCCCGATGTCAGTCTCGGTGATTTCGTCAAGACGGAAATCCGTCCTGAGACGGAAGGTCTTGCACCCATGCCTCTTCCCTCTGAAAAAAATGATGTGATGGTCTTGTGTTTTGGCATCGCAAAATTGAAACAAAATATGATTATTAGTGTGATACCGAAAAATCAAGTATTTGGCCAGAAACAGAAGATTAGTTATGCTGAGAAAAAAGACCACTGATACATGTGAAGAGTTTTGATTATCATTAGAACAATTAATCATTTTTAAAACTGAATTCAACTTGAAGTTTAATAAAAGAATACTTAAAAATTTTAAGGAATTTTTTTTTACAACAGTACATTTATTTTTAAAGCAAGGGATTCCAACCTGTGGGTCATACTTAAATATTTGATTTTTACAAATACTCCGAATTGGCTCGAGTACTGAATACTCAGTGCAGTACTATTAATCTTTATGTTTCAATAAACAGTGACAGCTAAAATATATTCTCAACAAAGTGTTTGCATTAAACTAAATTATTTATTTTCGTTTTCATTATCTCCATTAGTTATAAACATTTATTTACTACAGTAAAATTTATTAAAGATAACATTCAATTGGTGTATAATACAATGCTTCAATCTCCTCTTGTCTTTAGTTTATTCAAGAATGAATACTATTTAATAATTGACTTTTAAGTAGAGTTAATTTATTTTATTCCACTTTCAGTTGAAACTGATTGTAAACAGATTCTGCCATTGCTATGATAAAAACTAGTTTCTGCCTGAAGAAAACCAATATTTCAAGTTTTTATACACATGAAAATCTAGAGTAAATAATGTAATATAAAGGGATATTTAAATATGAATGTATATAATGTAGCTGAAATGGCAACAAAAGAGCAGCTAATAGAGATGAGTAAGAGCTCACATTTTAGAGAACCCGGGTGGTATTATCACACCAAAATCGGAGCCTGAATGAAACTTTCTTGTATCGAAAATAGAGCTCACTAGTCTGACATGAATTAATGAAACTTCACACTCGGTTGCTGTTTTTCGTATATCACGTTACATCTTACATGGGAACTTATATTGTGACTACAATTGGTTCAACTGTTTTTTTCAAATCTCTCTGTTAATGAAGTAAGTTTTGTTAAATATTCTTTGTTGTCAGAAGTTTGTAAATTTTCTCAAAATGCTTCATTTCAAATGCATTACTGTATGGTATATTGTAATAGTAATCGCAAACTAACATATTATAAATAAATGCAACTTTATTTTGTTTTTATTTTTGTTCAATTTTCATTGATTGAACTGATTAAAAGTGTTGTGTTTTTTCCCACAGCATAATAATGTCTATTTGCTTTGAATTTGTATGGAGATTTGACCATTGAATATCTAAGTTTGAGCCTGAGCCTGGGCTGAGCCCGTCTCATCTCTAGCATCTCTATATCTTGAGGCAGGTTCTAAGCCGAGTTTAAAGTTACTTCAGCAAAAAAGCTGAACTTGAAGAAAAGGCTTTAGCAAAAAGCTACCCAGGTAGCACGAAAAACGTTTTATCAACGTTTTTAATCGGTTGTTACAACGTTAATAACCATTTTTCAACCTTTATTCAACGAAGTGTGCTACTTGGGTAAAAGGTTGAAGGTTAATAAATAGTGAATATGTTAACATATCTTTCCCACTGCCTCTGTGTTTCATCTCCTGCTGAAAGCAAAATTCAAAATTGATTTTTTTCAATATCTAGCACAAAATTTTGTCAAAAATTTATATTCAAATGCTTTTTAAAAACAGTCTCCTATATGAAAACACTACCTTTGATAATGCAAGCTGTAAGATAATTAAATTTCCATGTTCACACAGGTGCAGATCCTGAGAGGGAAGTCATAAACTTCCACTTCAGTGACCAAAACCAAAGTTGTCCCTCATGACATTAAAGTGTGTGAACATCTTCACTTATTGAAAAACACTCAAAGAAAGGAAACTGATGGATTAAAGAATTCTGGTTAAAAGAGTTTCTCATAGTTCATATTCTACCTCATTTCCAAAATATACAGCAGCTAACCAATTGTTTATTCATTTATTTTGATGCTGGTGTGGATTCATTCCTTGCTATCTGCTTAAATTGTAGTAGATTCAACAATTTTTCTTTGTGCAGTGAACAATACTTTTCTTTAATATTTTATATCTAGTAGAGCAGGGGTGATTGTGAGTTCATAAAAAATTCCTGAAAGTTTTAAAGAAAAAGTGGGGGGCGGGGGGAGTGTTTTTTTTTAAAACCACAGCCCCTATTACTTAAGCACACACACCTAATTTTATAATTACACAATATACATACATAATAATTAATTTCCTTTCATAAACTAACACATTTTACATATTCAAATAGTTTTCAGTCAAAATATTGTACATGCATTTAATTAAATTGTAAATGAGTAATAAAGTTACTTTTGAGCTGGTAATGAGCAATTATCTCCAAAAAATATTTTAAGGAGAAAGCAAAAGTCTAACAGAATTACTGTTTGTTGTGCGAAAGCATTTATAAAGTAATGAAAGTTGCATTTGTTACATTTCATTTATTTGTCTCCTAACTAAGGGGAATAAGTATCAAAAGTTCAAGAGTGAGAAAAATTTGATTCTCATATCGGATGCAAATAAAATAATTTAGTAAGGAAAATAAACAACTAGAATCTTCATCTTAACATTTCTATTTGATGATTATTAACAATTATCGGTATAATCATCGACAATTAGAAAAAGAAAAAAAATTCGGAGGTGGGAAGATAAAAGCATAATTAAAAAAGTTTTATTTCCGCTATTTTCGAACATAACAGAATGGATCATGAAAATACCGGAACACAATCACCCCTGGTAGAGAAAGATTGTGCTAGTATAAAATAAGTTATTCAGAATGAACCAAAAAGCACAAGCAGAGGAAATGACAGAAATGAAAAATTCTGTCTGCTATGTGCCATTAAATTTGGAACTTTACAGAAAGTAACAAAAAATAAGAGCTTTTCAGGAACAAAAAATCTATAATATGAAAACAAGTTCATTAATACATGAAAACATTTTAACAAAATAATTAAAAATGGTTTTTTTACTCTGTCATTCAGAGTAATGTTTTTTTTAAAATCATAGTAACTACAATACAATTTCTTATATAAACTTATGTCTTTTATAAAGACCTAAAAGTATTACAAGATTATATTATACAGTACAAAATTATATTAATGGAACTATATATAACTTTAACACTAAATAAGATTCCGTA